>JBAIZL010000384.1:175000-212500 GCA_036971475.1 Prosapia bicincta | reverse complement strand
CGGTAAATAGTTAAACAAGATAAACTTGACAATATTGTAATAGATTTGGCAACACTGACATGTGTTATATGACTTCTTTATTCATTCATGATGATGTTGAAACTGTTTGCCGTCGCAAAGCTTTGAATAATAAAAGACAACGAAACGAAAAATATTCTTATAATATATTATTCAAGTATATACATAATACATAAGTATTACATAAATATATTATATAAGTATTTTTTAATAAATAGTACAAAGTTGTTAGGGTCTAGCAGGGTACCGGTCCTTCGTACGTATTAGAATTCAATTTAATTTACTCAAAATAAATCCGAATAAGTATATCATACTGTAGTGTATAAACCTACCGTTAAGAGAGTTTCCAAGGCCAGTCGATCAGTTCCCTGACGGAATTTCTAAATAAAAATAGGCCTATGTGAATACCAGCGGCCCTAAGAATGTCCATGTGAAATTTCAGGTATTTATTTCTCTTTCCCACGTGTTCGATAAGGGAAAAATTATACCGAGCGACGCAGAAAGTCATCAGGGATACGAAAAAATAATGAAAACTCTCGCTCAGGTGAAATAAATAAAAACTTTATCAAATTCAAATTGAGTAAGAAACTCATTGCTGAGTAGTAAGAAGTACTACGTCCGCGTATCAACGACGCACCGTACTACGTATACATGTGCTTAAATATAGGCCTACCTATGAAGTATCCAGTTACAGCAGATTTGTATATAGTTTTATACAATACTATATTCCTATATTAAAATATACCTGTAAAGTGTCCAGTGAGGATATTTGATTGTAATTTTATAAATTACCTAATTAAAATCTACTTACCCAGAGTAATACTTCGTCACGTGATCTCTATTCTAGCCTTACATGTATACAATTGGTTAAACGTATAAAATTACAACCAAATCTATCCTGACTGGATACTTCATAGGTATATAAAATTATTCTTCCGTGGGGAGTTGTATTTTTCCAAAATTGTAAACTTTTGGGGCGTGAGCGAAAGTTTTCATAATTTTTCATAACTTTTTCTCTGATGACTTTCTTCTCCGGTGTACTTTTTTTTCTATAATCAAACACGTGGGAACTGATAATAAATACCAAATTTCACCTAAATGGGTCCAGTATTTTCTACGTAACACACACACAGACAGACACCATTAGACTGTTCTATAATAGTATACATTAGCTCCTAATGTATACTAATAACTTACTGATTGTTGTCATAAAACCAAGGGAACAAAAAACAATGTAACACAACATTTGTAAATTAACTAATAACTGACCTCGTAAGATTAATAACAAACAATTACTATCAGGTGTTTAAAGTTGTTTCAAAGTGGCTGTTGTAGATGATTATCAGCTGATTAAACGAGTTAAGTATTAAATGAAGTATAGAAAATTGAATGATAAGGTGTTTTAAAGACCGTGGGTCGTTGACCTGAAGGAAAATCTAAATAAAAATAGGCCTATGTGTTAACCACAAACCCTATAAAAGTTTATGTAAAATTTCAGCTCAATGCGTAAAATAATTTTTACTTAAGTGACACACACACACAGACAGGCACCATAGATTTTTATATGTATTAGTATAAATGCAAAATGCTGCACCTGGTAACTTGTAGGCCTATTTAAATTGATGCTTTAAAATATTCGTTACAATTGTTCGTTTTGTTACTTATTATCATTTAATATACTAATTAATGATCACTCAATATGGTAAAAAATGAAATAGCAGAACTAATTTCATATATAATAAGTATTTACGATTTAAATATGGGTACGCAATTATCATGCATAAGTTGTTACATACTATGTGCTTTTAAATTCTCATAAATGTCGCCTTTAAAACCGATAAAATCGCGCTATATTCTTTATGGTATAAATCTCATTGCACAAATCTTTTGATTGTTCCTCACATAAATGTCATTGATGAAACGTTTTGTCGCGCTGAGCTTACATGAGTAAAAGCTTGTATATTAGTAAACCTAAAGATTTTCCAGTAAAACATATGATTTGCCCGTCTTAGTTCCTAACATACAACTCAATCTCAGATAAGATACACCAAAAGCAGAGTTAAATGTGTCTGCATAGAAGTAATGTAAATTTCCATACAGGAAGTTACCAATAAACTCAAGTTATGTCTAAGTTGCATTATAATAAATGTTTTCATTTTATTCAAATTTCCAATTATTCAATTATACTCAAATACTCAATTATTCAAAACGATTTCGTTAGTTAAAAACCCAAATTTAAGTATATAAAAGGTTATGAGAATAAAAATATTTTAAAATATCTAATCCGTAAAACAATTTGAATTATTAAATATATAAACAAGTTAAATAGTCCTATATTTTATTAGAAACAAATTATTTGTTTATTATCATTATATATTGTAAGACTATTAGCAATAATATGGGATCTAAGGATACAGATTTCCAATCATAGATGGCGTTAAGATAAATGGATCGTATGTTGAGGGAGTCGAGTCGGAGAATGAAAAATGTTGGTGAAATACAGCTTCACTGCGAAATACTAGCTTCTGGGAACGAATTCTCACAGATACAACTGCATTTGTTTTCTCTTCTAGATAGACTTCTAGCTTTATCACGAATTTTAAAAAACTATTTTAGTGCAAGGAAAAATATTTATTTCTCTTATGCGCTGTCCACACTACTCCGTATGTATGGACATATCGAGCGCCACACATGTGTTTTTATTAAAAAACGTAGTTTAAAAAAATAAATGTTTCATTTTTATCTTAATTTGTGTTATAAATATTTATTAATGAGTGATTCGCATGATCCTGCTGGAGTGCCTGCAATTATCATTGCAGTTGAGGGTAGTCAGCAACGTCGTGGTCGTCGCCTCCCAAGAAGGCTTTAGGGTGGACCCAGTCTTGTACGAGGCAGAAGAAAGGAGGAAGTGTGGTACGGAGGAATTAGTTTGAGAGATTTAACGATTGATGATCTTAATCAGTTCAACTTGTAACACAGATGTGACAATCTCTTTCGAAACCACTTTACAATAAAGAATTCCAATTGTTAAAATTTATTCTCTGTTTCTTAGCATCTTTTGGTTTATTTTTCGCCCAAAATAGCAAAGATTTATACGCAAACCACTAGTTTTTGTAAGCTCTGTCTGTAGCATTCCTTATTGCCTTGGACTCTTTCTCATTCTGCTGGCTTTGTATATTTTTGATTTTTTTTCAACTTCTGGTCTGTTAATAGGAAACGAAACCGCGATTTTCATTGAGCCATCGTGTCGTTTATTCGAATTGTATAGTCTGGATTTGTAGAATATCAAAGTAAATGACAAAAACGGAACCTATCAATAGATGCATTTGTTTCTTCCTCACTCCAACTCATGAATGTATAAATAATAATAGAAAATAATTAAATAGGCAAATCAAAAAACTAGCCAAAGAAACGCTAATAAAGCAACACGAAATAGAGCGAACAGTCAGCCTATGCAGTTTGCTCTGGTTGGTCGGTCCGCTTTCCTTTGACCCGAAACGTCTTGATACGAGTTGCGCTCGGTTCGGCGCGGGATCATTCTACAAAGCCAGGCGGAACGTCTATGCCTGTCCGACACTACCCATCAGCACCATTCGATATAGTTTAGACGTAATTTACAGTTGAAATTCATAAAATATCCATCTTCACTCCGTTAGGAATATTTGTATATATTCAAGTACATTTTTCTCCCTTTCCTAACATTACAATATTTGTATTTCTTAACGCGTTTCGGAATTACTCCGTTTCCAAATTCTTTTTCGTTTATTGGTATATCTTAAAATCTGTTTTAAAAAGATCCTAAATCACGCTTATTAATGTTCTAATTAATGTTTGATTTTGCATTAATTACATTATCAGTGTATGTATCTTTTCTGAAAATTCTAAATTCAATTTTACTCCTGTTCTTTTTAATCTTAAATCTAGGAAGTTTAAACTACCAAATACTCTCTCTTTCCATTGTAAAATTCAAATTATTGTGTATTTTGTTGATTTCTTTTAATTTACAATCGCCTTTATTATTTTCTGGGTACTTACCCATTAATTACCCGCGTTTCGATATTAAATGTCGGAGTAAACTATTAATTATTTTTTAATTTAATTATGTGGGATATTAAATTAGTTATTTTTTTTAATTATTATATGGAAGTAAATTATTATTATAAGTAATAGTTATATAGTTTTTGATATTTTTCAATGCCTACCGAAAAAACGTCTCAACGTTTTACGTTAAATAGCCTTATTAGGCACTAAACATTCACCATTAAAAATCTACTGGTGGGAGGATGAAAGAAATAAAAAGTGATGTTTTGTTTGGCACGATTTATTGATTAATTAGCCTCGTTTCGATATTAAACTGCCAATGTGTCAATACAAATTCCATGTCGCATTTAATTGCTTCCCTTAACCCAGTTCGAGCCTCGGGGCCCAATAACGTGACGACTAGCCTCCACGTGCATACTGATTGCTTCATGTGTTTGGCGATTGCATTGAACGATAATATTACACCCGCGAGTCTGATACTGATAGAGTACGGCATATGGGAGTACACATTAGATAATACCATAGAACTTTGGTAAAATACTTTCAGCGGAATTATTCCTCTTTAAGATACTGCCAATGTCTTTGGCATCGGAAAGGTTTTTAAGGATTTCTTTGTTCCAGCCTTTTCTTGTTGCTGAAAAATCTTATATCGACAAAGACACATAGACAAAAACCTCTACTTTAGTTTATTATGCGTTTATATTGTATGTCTGTGTGTATGTGTGTGTGTGTGTGTGTGTGTGTGTGTGTGTGTGTGTGTGTGTGTGTGTGTGTGTGTGTGTGTGTGTGTATGTTGTGTGTGTGTGTGTGTGTGTGTGTGTGTGTGTGTGTGTATGTGTGTGTGTGTGTGTGTGTGTGTGTGTGTGTGTGTGTGTGTGTGTGTGTGTGTGTGTGTGTGTGTGTGTGTGTATGTTGTGTGTGTGTGTGTGTGTGTGTGTGTGTGTGTGTGTCTATAGGAGTGGGTTGTAATTGTTGTTTATATGTAATAATATAAACACCTTTTCCTAGTGTCCATATAGATTCTAATGTTTTCAGGCTATTGCTGATTTGGTCTAAAATTATTAATTTTATCCCGACAGAGACTCTTAAAGCAATGTGATTAATTACTCTGGCCTGAATAGAATGGCAGGCGTTAATCTAATATCGATAAATGCTTGCTTTTCCCAACCTTGTATCCACTGCTCGGCACAGAGAGGGAATGCGTACATACAATGTTAGATTAATGATATGTCTGCAAGAATATCGTGCGGAGCCCCTCTCTCTCTGTAAACCCTGCTAGTTCTACTTATTAGAATATTCAAACCTTTTACCCGTATTTGGAAAATATTAATAGAATTCAGTCATTTAAAAAATAAAATCATACTATTTTCAGTTCATAATTTGATTTCCTTCAATTCTCGACAATTTTTTGCCGCTTCCTCTTTTTGTAAAAGCTTTCCCTTAAAGCTTTTACAAATAATGGTTTATGTTTTGCTTTAACATATATATATATATATATATATATATATATATATATATATAAAGCTCTTCTACTGTTGTTGGGTTCACCTCGTCAATGCTGGATGAGATTCTAGCGAAACGTCGGAACTGCGAATTTATGGACTGCAGAATAAACGGATGTACTGCAAATAGTAACTATTCATCATATTTTTCCATCCGTGAAGGAATACGTATCAGCATATATATATATATATATATATATATATATATATATATATATATATATATATATATATATATATATATTATATATCTGTGTGTGTGTGTGTGTGTGTGTGTGTGTGTGTGTGTGTGTGTGTGTGTGTGTGTGTGTGTGTGTGTGTGGTGTTTTGTTGTATTAGCAGTAACAGAAGCGGATTCAATCTAATGAGGAGATCACAGAGAGGACCCTTTTCCTCTCCTATTTCCTCTGCTTTTCCTCTGGGAAGGTCCCGAGAGGACGTTTTATTACTCTCTAACACACCAATCTGTGTCACTAGGTTAGCAAGAACCAGTAGAAATGTTGTGTGCTTGGACAACAATATGTCTTATAATTTCTTTCTAATAATAAATAATTTTTCTATTTAGTTTATAATAATATTAAAAGTGTATAAAAGGCTTATTATAATTAATAAATAATATAATGAAATAATAATAATATATTCTATTTTTTAAAATTATAAATAATAAATTTATAATAAATAATATAATAAAATAATAATACCTCATGATAAATAAATGAATAATAATATTAAGAATTTTATAAGTAGAAATATTTATAACAAACTAATAATAATATCAATAATACGTTAATAAACATTAAAAATTATAATATAATAGTATGTCGTAAATTAAATACTATTATTAATACTTTTCTTTATTATTGTTAACGTAAGGTAAATTAATAAATTAAGTAATAAAGTGATAATGATAGTGTGTTTTATACAGAGAGCATCACTCGTACATCCCTTCGGTAAGAAGCAAACCTATCACTAATTACAGTGTACAGCCTATGTAGTTATACTCGCTGGTAATGATGACGTTTTAACTAAACAAGCTTTCGGAATATAAATTACTAACTGTGCGTTTGTCTTTGTTGTTATTCAGTTCCTTCTATTGGTTTTCACTCTCCCTTTATATATATATATATATATATATATATATATATATATATATATATATATACATATATGTTCTAATTTTTAATAGTTAATAAAATACTTATTATTCATCCCCTAAAGTTCATTACTTTTTTTTAAAATCTGTAGTGGATGATGTTATTACACTTTTTATTATTAATTAATTAATTAAATTTAGTTTTATGTGGGAGAAAACCTTTTCACAAAACAGCTGTTTTAACTTATACGTTATGTTACATTATACTAATTGTAATTATTTGTAAATCGTAACTAAAATAGAATATTTCTTTGATGAGCAAAGTAAGAAATTGCTTTGAATGACTTTAAATTTGTTTTGTTTATTACTTGTTTGTTTATTCCACACTTAGTGTAATTATTTTTTAATTAAGGTTGTTTGGATTTCCTATTATAAAGATCTCCCTAATTATATCCGTCCTAAACTCTCCCCAAGTTTTAAAACTTAAAGAAGTTACCCTATTGGATGGAGAAAAGATTGACTGGGATGATTAATATTGCGCGTTCCCACAGGATATTGACAAGCGGGTAAATTTAACGTCGATAAGTCAGCGTCCTTTTGTGCGACGACTTTACAAGGACGTCAGGATTTGTCTATATAGACTTGAGGCGGACTTCATTGTCGCCCTCAAAATCTATAAAGATTTTTAAAGTCCGTAAACGTTTAATGTAAGAACCATGTTTGTGTATTTAAAAAAAAAACTGAAATTGAACAAAATCAGAGTTACCAGTAAATATTAAATATAAAATGACTTGACCGTCTTTGGACTGTCCGACAGAACTGAAAACATTAATTATATAGTTATTAGATTTAGGATATGCTTTAAATAGTTAACAAAAATTACTAATTAAAAAAAACGTTTATTTAATCAGATCCATGAAATGTTCTAAAATTTTGCCGGACGCGCCTAGAGCTATTTTACTGGGAACGCTGGAAGAAAATTCAATATTAATTATAACTTTATTTAAATAATCGTCATTGAGATTTAATGAAGTGGTAACTAATTTTGAATACAACCATTTTTCAATACATTCTAATCGCATTTTCTTTAACCTATAGTGGATGGCAATTGATGTTAATACAGTTTTCTAAATAATAATTCAATAATTTAAATTTTAAAAAATTGATGGCCCGGTCAATTTCAGACTGAGCAATGTTTTTAATCCAGCACTTTGGCACTGAGCTAATTTTCTCATAGTTAGTATTCAATAACTAAGATTTAACTAAGATTTTCCTTCGCACGGGGTCGATACAAAATCTACCCATATGTCTCCAACCCTGACACGTAATACAACTGATCACCCTTCATATGCTTTAACTCTACGCAGTCGTAGTTCTGCACACACCCTACCCAGACACGGAACCCATTGAAAACCTTCCTTGAGACCCTCAGCACCCAGTTAGCTTCACGTCCAATTCCCCTTTCCATACTAAAAAGTACCCCAACACTTTTCTCCAATTCCCCTCCTCTACCCCTTAAAACACTTTTGTATTCCTCTATTTAATTACTCCTATAAATTCATCTTTGCCTATCTTTATATCTATATCATATAATATTAATCGTGTATCGAACTTTCTCGTATTTCCATTAACCTTGAGAAATTTCTCCTCAAAACTTGTTTTCTCCCTCAGTTTTACCATAACCTCCTTCCTATGTGTTTCCACTACCAAGTCTCTCTACTGATATGTGGTACTTCTAACCCTAAAATCCCCCTTTACATCCTCCCCTATCCCCTCTCTTCCGTTCTTTTTACATTTTCTGAAACTTGTATTACTACCTTTCTACCCGCTTTTTCCTCCTTATTATATATCTCCATGTATCCTTTTCATCCCCATCTACTTTAATCAACTCCTACTTGTGTAGCACCCAGCTCCTCCATCATCCACTTATCCATAATCCATAATCCACCACTTCTTTCAACTCCCTCTGAAACACCAGCTTAAACCCTCCAAAATTCACAGACTGCCCTCCAACTAGATATTCCTCCAGACCTACCGTCACTGCTTCTTTAACCCCTCTTATCCCTTCTTCCCTATTTACAATGTTTTCTACTGCCTTTATTAATTTTTCTCTTTGCTTAAATTGCCCCTTTACTCTTACCACTCTCTCGCTTATCCCACTTTGTAACTCCAAACAAGTTTGTTTACATGCTTCTTTCACTTCCCCCTTCCTCCCTCAACTTCTTCAATCCCTCCTCCATTTTCCTTACTAACTTCCCCATCTTAAACCTCCAAATCCTATATATCCTTCAACTCCTACCTGCTTCAAACCTACCTGTCTCTAATCTCTTTATTTCCCCCATAAGGTTTTTATACACCTCTTGATTCTCATCTCTTCATCTATCATTTATCACCTCTAATATACCCGACATTTTAATTTCGAACTCTTAATCCCATCTTTTATTCCCTTGTATCGCCCTATACAGTAAAATGCCCAAAATATCCGACTATTCTTTCATCGTCTTTCCAATACATTTCCCCTCTTCCAACCTCTCATTAAAATATTCCCCATGTTTCTCCCTGCAAACGTTTGACCTCAGGTAACCATCAATTTCATTACATAAGTCCTATCTTCTTCACCCAACCCTTAGCTCTATACATTATCATCCCATAATAATCCTTTTCCCCCGGACAACCCTCAGAAGCACTACTCTTTAGCCTTTTTGACTCCTTTTCCTTCTCATACATTTTTTACGTTGATACTTCCCATTTCTCAAGTTCTTTCAACTTTTTGCCCTTATCATTCATTCTCCAATGCTTGATACACACAAACCCTCAGTAACCCCAGTTGGGTGCACTGTGTAAGAAATAGCCCCCTACTGGCTACTATATACACCAGCAACCCCAGTCCTTATCAAACACACACGCATAATTAATTATTCCATCAATTTAAATTTCAAAGATAAATATTTACACGATATATTATTATATACACAATTATAATTATTAATTTAATATTAGCTATTATTATTATTATTATTATTATTATTACTATTATTACAACCAATAACATAATCAGTACACAATATTAATAATATCGAATTAAAATAAGTTTCTTCCGATTTGATTCAATACTGTCCAATGCTAAATGCAGTACGAACCAGCTCAGACATGTCTAACATGTCTAAGCTAATTGCATAACTTGCCCCTTATCTGACTTTTACACATAGAATCTTTAAAAAGACTATATTTCGTTAAATAACGTCTCTAAATCGTCAAAACCGTTACTTTTATTAGTAAATATTATGTATAATTTAAAATCAAGGTATTTAATAAGCAGAATCTACAAAATCTATATATGAATCAAATTAATAGAAGAAATTCACCTCAACAAATGTAAATCCTAAATAATAATTTATAATTCTGATTCTGGTTATATTGGAATTTGCTATTATTAATAAAATAATCAATTATTTTTTAAATAATGAATAATCAGATAGTAAAATATCAATACTTACTGTTCAATATCCTTTAAACTAGAACAATATCACTTTAACAAGATGTTACACTATTGTACAGTTAACCTCAAAACCGTTACAGATGTATTTACACTTAAAATTGTCTAAATAACTGAAAACTTACGCGAATTCAAACCCTCAGAAACCCCAGTTGGATGCACTGTCTAAGAAATAACCCCCTACTGGCTACTATATACACCAGCAACCCCAGTCCTTATAAAACACACACACGTATAATTAATTACTCCATCAATTTAAATTTCAAAGATAATTATTTACATGATATATTATTATATACACAATTATAATCATTATAATAATGTTAGCTATTATTATTATTATTATTACTATTATTACAACCAATAACATAATCAGTACACAATATTAATAATATCGAATTAAAATAAGTTTCTTCCGATTTGATTCAATACTGCCCAATGCTAAATGCAGTACGAACCAGCTCAGACATGTCTGAAGTGTTTAAGCTAATTGCATAACTTGCCCCTTATCTGACTTTTACACGTAGAATCTTTAAAAAGACTATATTTCGTTAAATAACGTCTCTAAATCGTCAAAACCGTTACTTTTATTAGTAAATATTATTTATAATTTAAAATCAAGGTATTTAATAAGCAGAATCTACAAAAATCCATATATGAATCAAATTAAATAAAGAAATTCACCTTAACAAATGTAATTCCTAAATAATAATTTATAATTCTGATTCTGGTTATATTGGAATTTGCTATTATTAATAAAATAATCAATTATTTTTCAAATAATGAATAATCAGATAGTAAAATATCAATACTTACTGTTCAATATCCTTTAAACTAGAACAATATCACTTTAACAAGATGTTACACTATTGTACAGTTAACCTCAAAACCGTTACGGATGTATTTACACTTAAAATTGTCTAAATAACTGAAACCTTACGCGAATTCAAACCCTCAGAAACCCCAGTTGGATGCACTGTCTAAGAAATAACCCCTACTGGCTACTATATACACCAGCAACCCCAGTCCTTATAAAACACACACACGTATAATTAATTACTCCATCAATTTAAATTTCAAAGATAATTATTTACACGATATATTATTATATACACAATTATAATTATTATAATAATATTAGCTATTATTATTATTATTACTATTATTACAACCAATAACATAATCAGTACACAATATTAATAATATCGAATTAAAATAAGTTTCTTCCGATTTGATTCAATACTGCCCAATGCTAAATGCAGTACGAACCAGCTCAGACATGTCTGACATGTCTAAGCTAATTGCATAACTTGCCCCTTATCTGACTTTCACGCATAGAATCTTTAAAAAGACTATATTTAGTTAAATAACGTCTCTAAATCGTCAAAACCGTTACTTTTATTAGTAAATATTATGTATAATTTAAAATCAAGGTATTTAATAACCATAATCTACAAAAATCTATATATGAATCAAATTAATAGAAGAAATTCACCTCAACAAATGTAATTCCTAAATAATAATTTATAATTCTGGTTCTGGTTATATTGGAATTTGCTATTATTAATAAAATAATCAATTATTTTTCAAATAATGAATAATCAGATAGTAAAATATCAATACTTACTGTTCAATATCCTTTAAACTAGAACAATATCACTTTAACAAGATGTTACACTATTGTACAGTTAACCTCAAAACCGTTACGGATGTATTTACACTTAAAATTGTCTAAATAACTGAAAACTTACGCGAATTCAACTATTAGAAGTGAGAACACGTTATAACAATAAACCATACAAAAAATCAACTCAAAATAGTAACTTTTTCTCACTTTAAATTACATTTATTACGGAGCACCAAATGTATACGTATGACAATTACGACGTTTCACAGCGAACTCCAGTTTAATGTAATGACTTTGGGACATTGAAATTTCGTTAGGAGAGACTGTTTATATTTATGAAGCATTATCCTATAGTCACTGCGTTTTATCAGGAGCTTTGATGGTGGTGCACTTTTAATATTAACTATAAATAAAATAGGTTTTCATAATATATGATTAAGTATAATTCAGTATTAGGTACATAATTGATTGCTTAATCAAGATGTATTGTTCTGGGAGTCGTTGAACACACGATTGAATCTATACCTATTGGTTCTCTGGGGTGATGTTGGTAGGCCTTCATAGATAATCTATAAATTATAGACTTTTAATTGGACTCAGACTAACAACACATTATTATATTATTATTTGCATTATTATTATTATTAAATTATGTATTTGTTAACAAATTTAGTTGACTTTAGTTCTATATCTTTTATAAAATAAGTTTATATAAAGTGAATTTAATTTTTCTAATAAAATTTGTATTCATCCAGTCAAGTTAAAATATATATTTTTTGACACCTTTAGTAGATGATAATTTTTTTCTAATATTGATTCAATAATTAAAATTTTTTTAAAAATTATATCTCGGTCGGATTCATACTGAGTAACTACGTGTTTGAAATCCAAAACTTTGGCACTGAGCCAACTTCCCCATTGCTAAATATCTATTACTTAGAGATGTATATGAGATTATAAAAGAAAGGTTTCTTGTAATAATGAAGTAATATAAAAGATGGATGGAATGAAAGATTATAGATCACCATCAGCTTTATACATTAGAAACTATAAAAAAGCGAAAAAATAGTAACAAACAAAAATAATAGATCTACTACCTATACTGTACAGAGAGAGAAATGGGAATTTGTAAGGATATTAATATTGTTATTTCGACATATGTCTATAGGTATTTATATTAATTGTAATTATAAATTAACAAGAGATTAAAATTAAATTTTTTATGTTGGTCTCAGTAGGAATACTCTCGATTTTTTTTTTTTATTATTACTTGTTTTTTAATGCAAATATATAGTAAAGAGCCATTAATTTTCAACGTACTTTTTATCTAAATGGCACTGGAGCCTGTGTTATAGCTTACTTTAATTCGACATTGCTGATACGATAACACTCAAGAACTTTCTGACTAAATACTCTAAACATATACAGGTTACACAAAATGTAGGCTACTGGTGAAAAGTAGCAGCCACTGCGACAGACTACAACTACAGGCTGCAACCGCAGACAGAACTGTCGCTGACGTCTGCAGTTGGGTCAATGTTGATCACAAAGACAGGTTGGTCTTGTAGTCGCTTTGAAACGTTGGAGGAGCTTTGTGTCTACCAAACAAATTGAAGTAGTTTTTGCAGCGCTTATTTCACAGCCGGGTAGGATTAGACCCTTCTGCTTTTTCTAGAGGTAACCAGTTTCATAGGTCTTCAGCAATATGGCGACTAATAAATCTAGATCGTCGTCCTACTTTTGTAATACCTATAGTAATCTTTACCTGTTTTCTCTCTTTCTCTTCAAACCTTTAGCAGTTCTTTGCTTCATTTTCGTCGTTTTACTGTTCTTTAAGTTTGCTCTCTGGAGTTTGCAATAATGTTGTCATCTCTACTTTCTCGCTCTTGATTGATGATGTTGATATATTCGAACCTCCAGATCTGCTTTACAATAGTATGATTATAGATTGTGCAGAGGTCAATGAGTAACAGAAAAGGCTTTTCTGCTATTAAGTCAAATAATTAGAGTACTTTACACATCTAGTTACCCAAATGTAGTTCAAGTAAACTACTTGTTTGCATTTTCTTCGTGACGTTAATCAGAATGGCATGTGTTGTAAAGGATGTTTTGCTACAATATTTATTAATTTCTCTTCTTAAAATTTAGAAAAACACGTATAACTGTCTGCGGTCAGCGACCCTAGTGGTCTGCGGTGGCGGTAAGTTATGACTGCAGACGACAGTGACTCTGAATGTATGCCATATGAAATCAGCCAAACCAGTACTGTCGCCACCGATATGTCGCTCCAGTCTGCGGTTACCATCGCAATCGTACCTTAAGCGTGCATCTGTGAGTGGGGCGTTTGTCCTAGAAACTACGGTGGCGACCCACTCCTCTCTCTCCAACAAGCAGATGTTCCAGGTCTGTCTATAATACGACTTCATACCGGACTTGAATCACAGGGATTTATAAACATATTAACGTCGCTGATCTTATGAAATAATACTTTAAACACCTAACAGCTTATAATATTTAAGGACGTTACTTTTAACCGTGGAAACACAGTGAATATCTTGTATCTAATCCAACATCTAGATATTATTGACCTACCGTAAAAATCCTCGTTTAAATAAACGCTCATCATATTTATCTGAATATATACGTCCTACATTTTAAGTAGAACAATATAGAAGTTATGTGGTTGATTTCCTCTATAAATGTACAGCGATTTGTTTAATACAAGAACCAAAGACAAATAGTAATAAAACGTGTGCGTTGGTTTTAGGGAAACGATATCGTTACATTAAACAGCAACATTAAAGACCCGTCACTTGACTTTGGGTTCATCCTGCTTGATAATTAACAAGCTGGCTCATTTTACTTCGTCTGCTCTTATTATTAGGCAAGTATGGGTAGATTAAACTGTGATTTGTTTATTGATAAATTGAATATACAGTTCGTGTGATACATTTTAGTGGCGCTTTTATTTAACAAGTTTTAACCCTTCTAATTGGATAAATACTGGTAATCCATGATGCTATTGGATAACTATTGCATAAAGTACCATCTAGATCATTGTTTTGCTCCAATTGCTTCTATTAGCTCACACTCTCTTACTGGGTAGTTAGATATATAAGGAAAATATATATCTTGTTCAAATTTTCAATCGTTAATAAAATAATTTTCATTCGTCCAGATCAAATACATTTTTTTAAATTTCAATGATACTTGATGTTAGTACAGATTTTTCAAATAATAAATCAATAATTAAATTTAATGAATTAATTTTAGTTTTATATGGGACAAAAACTATTTACAAAAGGGGCAAGGTATGCAGTTAAGTTATTTCGCCATACTTGGCTTAAAATAAGTGGTAAAACATGATTTCATAAAACAGCTGATTTTATGTTACAGGTTATGTGGTTTAACAGCTGTTTTAGGTTAAGTTATTTTATTTATATTAATTGTAATTATTTATTGAAGAGTAACTAAAATTTGTTTGTTTACCTATGTAGTAGTTGACTTTAAACCAATTTTCTTTATTAATTTTGATTTTAGAACAGATGTAAACTAATGGTACCAAATATTTTACTTTAGAAGGAAAATAAACAATGGCGTACTTTTAATGATTGAGAAACAGACTTAATATTATTTAATAATTGCTAGCTACAAGTTCAAAGAAGCTAAATGCTTACTTTTAAATATATAAAGTACAAACTGAGAGAGTAATTTGTAATATCTATGTACTTGGATCACTGATCCTAACATTTAATTAAATGAAAAGGTGCTACGCGTTTAGACTACATTATGTATTAGGAATTTTACGTTCTGTATATATGAAAAGGATCCATTACAGCTGTTCACCTTTCTATCCCCAATTTCCAATTTCTGCTGTCAAGTGTTAATGGCTCTTCTAGGTTTCTTGCAATCACTACTTCGTCGATCCCATCACGCCAACCCTCTTCGTGGCCGTCCTCTCTTGCTTTTCTCACAGAGTATTCCTCTCTAGTACCTTTCGCGGCCACCTGTCTCCTACCATCCTCTTCACATGTCAAGCCATGCAAATTACCTTCTTTCTATATAATTCCTTATAATTTTACCCATTTCCATTTCAAGTAACGATTTACCACAGCTTCGTCGTACACAGTCCATTTCCATTGGCATTAGTTATGTTATTATTAGATTTTGCCACTGAACCTTGGAGTGTAAGGCTATGAACAATACTTTTATATTTAGGGGGTATCTGGAAATAAAGCAGGTTTCTCAGGTAGCTTACTGACGTAATACAATCTATATGTTATTCGAGAAATAAGAGCATAGCAGATGGAATGAAGGTGAGACTCGCTTTGCTGTGGTTGCATTATTGAGAGGTCGCATAGAGTTGAGTGAGATAGGTATCGTATCTCTTACAATACGTCTATCTCGCTCAGGCACAACACTAAGTACTTATTGTTCTCTTGAAAAGGGTTTCTACTGACATCGGCTCTGGTTGACACTTATTCAAATGTTGAGAATCGTGTATACAAATCAATTCTAAAACCTTTTACTCCTATTCTGACACAAAGAAATTAGAAATAAAACATTTTTGGTAGAATATTAATCACTTTAGACCCATGAATATAAAGGTCACAATTTTTAAAAGGACACAAACAAAATAGATCATAGCTTTAAAAAATAATAATAAATCTATATATAAGCCATTAATAAACATATTATATTATCCCAAGATGATATTTTAAAGAGCCTTGACTACAATGCACATAGCTCAAGGTCTAATAAATGCAGTGAAATATATGTAGGATTATAGTGGGGCTAAAGATCACATACAATCCATTTTTACGTTCATTTGTTCCCTTATGTTTTCCTTCTGTACTTTGTCTCCTTACGTCAGTCAGGAGTTGTTCCAAGACATCCCGTAGTATGTATTCGATTTCCCATTATCTTATACAATACACCTCTTTTCTCGTAATCTTATAGGACTCCAACCCCGGTTATATTCAGTCTCCCATTATTTTATACAATACACCTCATCGCTCATTATCTTATAGGTCTACAATACATCTCCCCGGATTTACTCAGACTCCCATTATCTTATACAATACACCTCATATCTCATAATCTTATAGGTCTCCAGTACATCTCCCCGGATTTACTCAGACTCCCATTATCTTATACAATACACCTCATAGCTCATAATCTTATAGGTTTACAATACATCTCCCCGGATTTACTCAGACTCCCATTATGTTATACAATACACCTCATAGCTCATAATCTTATAGGTTTATAATACATCTCCCCGGATTTACTCAGACACCCATTATCCTATGCAATACACCTCATAGCTCATAATCTTATAGGTCTCCAGTACATCTCTCCGGATTTACTCGGACTCCCATTATCTTATACAATACACCTCATAGCTCATAATCTTATAGGTTTACAATACATCTCCCCGGATTTACTCAGACTCCCATTATGTTATACAATACACCTCATAGCTCATAATCTTATAGGTCTCCAGTACATCTCCCCGGATTTACTCAGACACCCATTATCCTATACAATATATCTCATAGCTCATAATCTTATAGGTCTCCAGTACATCTCCCCGGATTTACTCGGACACTCATTATCTTATACAATACACCTCATAGCTCATAATCTTATAGGTCTCCAGTACATCTCCCCGGATTTACTCGGACTCTCATTATCTTATACAATACACCTTATAGGTCATAATCTTATAGGTCTCCAATACATCTCCCCGGATTTACTTGGCCTCCCTTTCACCTGTTAACCTTCAACGTCTCTGCGCCGTACATTGAGTAATTTTCTGCAATCCTTTTAAACATTTTCTGTTTAGTATTGTTTGTAATGTTCCCGTTTTTTTATGTATTTAATGTTAAAAGAGTAAAATTTTCCAACAATTATTTATTTATAAAATTTACAGTAATTAAAAAAACAATAAATGTATTATGGAACTAATCTTTATTATTATTGTTGTGTGTACTTTGTGACTATTTTTTAATTGAAAACGTTTATAGCGGTGCTTACGAAAACGTATTGGATGTCCATAAACATACAATTTCACATCAGTGTAATCGCCGTCAGATCAATAACGTCATTATAAAATCCGACAGAATAACAGCGTCAGTATAAATAACGTTTACGCTATAAGTCACCTCAAAGTGAATTAAATGATTACATGTGACGTCATATATCAGGTGATTTTTTTTTTTATTATTGATAATTCAAATAACTATTTTGCAATGAGTAATGTTTTATATAATTAATATTAAATACAAATACTGTCAATATAATTCATGTTTACCATTGAGCTATTAGACCGTAATGGAAAGTTTTACAGTGATTCAAACACAAGACAATCGTTCACTTAGCTGGAATATTTTGTTTCAGTTCACTTGGTTGTATTTGCGTCAAACTTATTGCTGACACTTTATAATACAGTTGACAGCAGCGACGCGCAATCCCACGAGTGGATATTTTACCGGGATTTGTGACGAACATTTCGCAGTCATTATCGTAATGGAACCTTTTCTTTACATCCGTGCATCCTACTTTTGTGATGAAAGTACAAATGCGAGCTTAAGCGAGTACGTAATGGCGACGCATTTTGCTCTCGCCATTTCAAGCCTCCTCATAGGGAAATGACTCATTCTATAAGGAGTTTTTCGGAGAATACGTAATCATGTATTCTTCTAAACCTGTGTTGCATTTTCTTTTCTTAACAAAACCAATACACTAGAGATAAATCAGAAATGGGACTTTTCAAAATAAAATAGAAACATAAATTCAAAAAAGAATATAATTAGATCTCCAATTAGAACACAAGATGGATTGCGCCACTGTCTTTAACCACTGGATCTCGATAGGTGGTCTATCGCAATGTACGAACGATCACCCTCACGTCCACTGGTTCCGTTTGAGTAACGAGGCAAACTCCACCCTCCAACGGGTCCAACTAGACCATCTAGGTGCTCGCTCGATGGGGCAGACCATTTCCCTCACTCCCTTATCCAGTTTAGTTAAACCACCTTTCCCCAATCTGGCGCTCCAAAAAACTCCAGATATGAGAGAACCCGTACCACCTCCAACTTTTCCTAGGATCCCAGAAGGCCCCGATCGACTGCTTCTAAGTCACAGATCATGTCATTGATACTACCTACCGGAGTCTAACAGATCTTAAAACCTGTGAGGTTACCCGGATGACAGTACTCCTCCCCTTTCCGCAAGGTAATCATTTTATTCTTTATACTAAACACTTTATCGGCACTTTCCGTTTGATTCGGCAGTCAACGTCCTGGCTAACACATTTTTGTGCATTACAGACCACACATTTTGTGCTAACACATTTAAGACCAGCCCACGACACGCATCGCCGGTGGCCGTTAGCACCTGACACATCGTCTCCGCAAAAGTCGAGATGAAGGCCAGGTCTTCAGCACAGGCCAAAGTGAAAAGCATGAACCGAGGTCACCCTTTCAGCCTCCCTCACAATCGGTTCGATGCCAAGAGGACGAAGATCTTCGCCTAACTCCGCCTCTAAGGTGACTTGCTCCTATAGCCTGTCGTAGTCCTAACCCTGGTGCTGGCGACATCATACATTTGCTAAACCGTTTCCACCAGTGCCAGGCACCGTATGCAGAACCTCTTTATGAAAGTATTCCTATAGGATCCAGACGAACGCCTTCGAGAGGTCGATCCAAGATATCACAGCCCTCATGACCTTCTGTCTAGCACCATCGATGACAGACTACACTACAAAAGTATGTGCATTGCACTCTCGTGCTCCGTAATGCCTTTCTAGGCCCAGTGCCGAGGCAACAGAGGCCCAGTCTGTCAGCCAGAACACTGGAATAGACCATTAATGTGCAACAGTCAACGACCGCCAGCTATCAAGGTCCCCTGGATGCCCTCTCTTGTCCACCTGCAAAGTGTACACTTCTTTCCAATACGAGGAAGTTCTTCGCTTACTCATACACCGATTCATGACGCCTGCAATCTCACTCATCCAGGGCTTCCGCATGGTCCTGGAGCCGTATTCGGGGTTCTACTCAGGCGGTTACAGTTCACTGGTGTCAATTACCCACAGGAGGTCGTTCTTGCACTGACAGCTCTAAGAGGCAGAGAAAAGTCTCTAACCACCTCCTGGACTCCACTCTACAAGTCCTTAGAGAAAAGAACCGGAAAGTAGTTTTCTAACTCCGGAATTTAAGCACGGAATTTAATAAAATTCCCGGTTACCCAGGCATACATGTTTATGTTATGTTGTAGTAAGTTGTTGCCACAATATTAGCTCTAGTTTACATACTTGCACGGAAAACTTGTTTCAATAATTAAAACCACATCACCCTATGGTTATATAACAAAATCTATAGTATTCGAATACTTTTTAGCTATGGATTTGTAGTAAGATGGGACATAACAGGATTAAATAATAACAGATATAGAGGTTAATCTTGGTTTTTCAAGCTTTTTAATTTCTAGAGCGTAACCGCAAGGGCTATTTTTTCGTATTCCTTTGGGATTACGAATTACCTGAGAACTTAATTATTTGTTTATTGTAACACACTTACATCACATGTTTCTATTATTTTTCTTCTATTATTTTCTCTTTAGAATATAAAAATGAAAAAATTATAAAACATTATAACAACATAAAATTGTTAGCCTTAATGTTCATCTCAACTGCGAAACATTATTCTTAACAAACTTCAAAACACAAGATTTAAATATATGTTTACTAGAAATAAATTACAGTTTCTCAATTTTGAATAGCATCAAAATCTCCAGCTATTACGTCACTCTTGGATTTCATATTGATGCAATGTGTGTAGCTCCTCCCAATCAAATTAAACGTGTAGGCTACAGTACGGAGACACGTTAGAGCAATGAGAATACAGCCGAGGAGGCCATTAAACTTCCAAAGCTTTTCCTTAATGAACTTTGAAACAAGCCTTATGTTATTAGGCTCCCTAAATGAATTCTGAAGACATTTTCGTAGTGAATCTTAAAATTAGCTCAGAATATTTTAGAAAGTTCCTGTTTATAAACTTTATAAGCTTTGGAACGGACTTATTCCAAGCCGTAAAATCTGAACAATGTTATAAAAAGGATTATGTAAATTATATACAACAGATTCTTTTATGAAGAAACAAGATTTTTTTTCTTATTGTAAAACAAGTGCATTGTGGGGACGTAATGTAGGAATACAATGTTAGGAACGTTTGTTAGGTCTCACATTGTCACTGTAGAGTCATACGGCAGGAAATAGGGATTATATCGATTGAGCCGATAAAAGTCTGTAAGTATGAACCACAACTTTATAGTCGTCATAATACATGAGTAAATAATACTCAAAACCTATAATTATACATATTTTTATTTTAGCTTGATGTACATTTCGGTTACCAAGCAAACATCCTCAGAGGCATAACAGTCAGGATTCATATTTTTTGTATATTGGCAGTATTTGACAATGTAAACTTAAGGGCCGTTTGTGCGTGTGTTTTGATATTGAGAGGTTGATGGAGACAGGTGAAATGTACCTAAACACAGTCTTACTTCACAATGCAAAGAAAACCGGACATTCTAGTTGCCCTTTTTTAGTTTCTATTCAAGAAATGCATGGTAATATGGTAGCCATTTTAATGTCAATAAAATATGGTCAGTTTGTAAAGCTAATATATGGTGACCTTAAAGTCATTTACCCAAACTTATGAGGATACAAAGTGGCTTCATAAAATACTGTTATTCAATTATTTCTGTTAGTTCACATTGTCCTTATGCTTATCTTGGTTAAATTTTCAATTGTTAATAAAATACTTTTATTCGTCCACTCAAGTTTAGAATTTAACTCTGTGGATTGGGAGTTATTAATTTTTTTTTAAGTACACTTTTTTCAAATAATCATTCATTAATTAAATTTAATTAATTAATGTTAGCTTTATATCGTTATAAATACCTTTCAAAAAAGGATAAAAAGGTATGCAATATATTTATTTCGTCCTATTTGGCTTAAAATAAGTGATAACATATGATTTCATAAAACCGCTGATTTAATGTTGTAAGGTGATGTGGTAGAACAGGTGTTTTAACACAATGGTTAGTGTACTTTATTTATATTTTGTGCTTCTTAATATACTGTTATTCAATTATTTCTGTTAGTTCACATTCTCCTTATGCTTATCTTGGTCAAATTTTCAATTGTTAATAAAATACTTTAGTTCATTCACTCAAGTTCAAATACATTTTTTTTTTAATTTGGGGTAGATGACACTTGATGTTAGTACACCTTTTTCAAATCATTATTCATTAATTTAATTAATTAATTAATTTTAGCTTTATATCGTTAGAAATACCTTTCGCAAAAGGATAAAGGTATGCAATATATTTATTTCGTCCTATTTCGCTTAAAATAAGTCATAACATATGATTGAATAAAACAGCTGATTTTATGGGTTAGGTGATGTGGTAGAACAGCTGTTTTAACACAATGGTTATTATACTTTATTTATATAATTTTGCAATAATTTAATAAAAAGTACCTAATATAAAATTTTTCCTGGTTGACCTAATTATGAATTAACTTTAAAACGTGCTCTTCAAATTACTTGTTTTCAAATGAAGATTGCACCTCAAAGTGGAAAATTAAGATGACCTCAGCAAACATATTTTGAGAAAATATGGAACCAAAATAACAGAAGACTCTTTACATTTAATTATCCTAATGTGGGATCTACTTAAGATAAGTGGCTCACGAATAATTTAAATTAAAGGTAAATATAATATGAAAATTAATCTTTCACTTCTTCATGTTTGTAGTGTAAACTCTGAAGGCCATCGAGGCTAGACAGGTAGAGAGACCAGATATATTTGCTTTCTCTCAGATATAGAGTTATTCTTGTTCGTTTTATAGGAGACCTCAAGAGATTTGTTTGTGCCCGAAACCTGCCTTTTTGTTCACAATGGTTCCAGTAAGATGGAACGACCACTCAGACTGCCTCAGGACAACATAGCTTTCCTTCAAGAAAATTTTTGCAACCGCCTCATCTTCCTTAGAACAAACTTTCCTTACCCAGTCCACTTTCTGATCTTACACCCCCTGATGAAAGAGAAGATTTTCCGTGATGAGCCTCCAACCGCCGTCCAACTACAAGAAAAAATAACCAAAGGACATGAAACAATCCTTCTTCATCAAATTGATGAAAAACCTTCAATAACAGTACAAGTGTTGCTTCAAATGTAACGGCGGCCAAATAGAACATGTTTATACCAGAGTCTATACGATTTAGCTGCTTTTTTAATTTAATGTGTTTGTAAAACTATGTAAATAAAATACAACTTTTTCAGTATACAACATAAAGAGCATAGTGGTAGAATATATTACAATAAAAATATTGAAAGGAACCCCAATACCACAAACATAATAAAAAATAACAAATAAAACAAGTTTCTTAAGATAAAATCTTTATGTACATTTCGATGACCATATCATCATTATCAGAGGGTTTTATTACAAAATAACAATCTAGCAAACAAGAAGTTACAAACTAGAATGACCGAGGTCTATGATAATGATGACATGGTCATCGAAATGTACATAATGGTTTTTTCTTAAGTAACTTGTTTTATTAGTAATTTTTGTGGTATTGTGGTCGTTTCCAGTATTTTCATTGTAACTGTTTCAGAACTACCTATTTTTACGCATACCGTATTTCTTGTATAAGATCGAATTTATAAACAAACAAAAAAAATTTCATACAGCTTCACTACTAAAACATGTACAAAAATATCACTTCAGTTTTATTAAATTTGGCGATGTAACTCCCGCAATATGTCTATTTAAAACAGTAAAATTTGACCTAAATGAAGAGAACTGAAATAAAGTTTCTCGCGAAAGTTAGAAGAACGTAAAGAGAATCGATACATATGGAGGGACTAAAAACTGTCGCAATTTCAAGCGGCTTGCTACCTTAGAATGTACGTTACGTAAATCCAGTGATCGCAGCGCTGGCTTTCACATGTGCTTAGATGATTGACGTGCACGTGGTGATAAATGGAACTACCGAATACAGGTAGGATTAAAACTCCATCTGCGCATGCGAGATGAAGCTTACGTCACGCATTGAAGGAGACAGCTGATTTGCCTTAAGTGACAGCTACGTCAAAACAGATTATGCTTATTAGAGTTTATATCAGAGAATTGTTGTTTGTACAGCTGTACCAAACAGGCACATAAGGGAAACGTGATAACAAAAGAGGGCAAACCCTACTTTAAACCATGTAGTCTAATTCTGTCTTTCTACTTTTGTGAAATAAGTAAAATATGTTATTTTCTTTTTCATAATAAACAATGAATCGATTTAATCTTTTTAAAACGTTTTTAGTACATTAACGTGTGTAAACATCAGAGTAGACGAAATCTATCAAGTATTGATTATGTTTCAGAAGGGTTTTATACTCAAGTGAAGGCCAGTGAACAATAAATACATCTAAATAATACCAATATAAATATGTGACAATTATTTTATTTCCGATAAATAATTTATTATTAAATCTGACGGTAAAACAAAAAACGTTTTTCCGAAGAATTTTTTTTCAATAATTAATATAAAATTATATTAATCCATAATATAAGGCTACTAGATCAATAGACTACATGATATCTTAGTTAGGTTAGAGAAAGTAATGTAAACAAAACAATTTTATACCGATTCCTACTCAGGTCAACCAAAAAATATTTTATTTTAGTTCATTTTTATTAAATAATTACAGTTATTATAAATAAAGCAACATAACCTATGCGTTAAAACAACTTCTACCACATGGTATAATATAAAATCAGGTGTTTTATGAAATAGTGTGTTGTCACTTTCTTAAGCTTAATGTGCGAAGCAACTATATTGCATACCTTGCCCCTTTTGTGAAAAGTTTCTCTCCCATACAAAACTGAACTTAATTAATTATTAAATTTAATTATTCAAATAAAATTTATTAAACTTTATTAACATCAAGTGTCATCCACTACAAGTTTTAAAAAATGTATTTGAACTTGAGTGGATAAATAAAAATTATTTTAATAATGATTGAAAGTTTGAACAAGATATACACAAAGATAGTGTGAACTAACAGAAGGAATTGAAAAAATAATAAGTATTTTCCTGTCTCATATTAGTGTTAAATGCTAGGTTTTTTACAGCAAAGCAGACTTGATAAAGATAACAAACCATTCGAAACGTCGCCATTGTAATAGACAAGTTTACTTGTGTCGCTTAGCAACCGTTCAATTATCCTTCACAAGGAATAGAGTTATGTTCTTTCTAATTTATATAAGAAACAGAACTTTTGTATGAATACAAATACACTCTGAATATGTATTACACTTTAAACAAAAAAGACTCTGTAATAATATTGATGTATTGCCCGTACTTTGTGGAGTTAGGTACATTACACTGTAGTATCTCCAACTAATACATTAGTTAAGTTTAGAAGCAATGACATTTTGTCTTGTCATATTATTCAACTTCGTGATAGGTGTAACGACTATGGTTGCTATAGCAAAGCAGACTTGATAAGGACAACAGACCGTTCGAAACGTCGTGTTGGTAATAAACAAGTTTACTTGGTTCATTTAGCAACCGTTTAGTTGTCCTTCAAACAATAAAAGTTACATTCTGTCTAATTTATGTAAAAAAGGGTAGTTTTTGAATTAATAAAGTATTTCCAAAAACCTTCAATATGTATTACATTTAATTAAAAAAATCAGGCTGAGCCATTGATCAATTATTCCTCTTCTGTGTAATTAGATGAGGTACATTTAAGTAATACATTAGTTAAGTGTAGAAGCAATGGAATTTTGCCTTCTCATATAAGTCAAATGTAAGAACTACTATTTTATAGAAATACAGACTTGATAAAGACAACAAACAGGTCGAAACGTCGTCTACTGAATAACAAAAGTGCCCTTGTCCTATTTGAACGTTTATTCATTTATCGCCAAAATGTTTCATGCCATAACAAACAGGAAAAAAAAATATCGTTCTCTTAAAAATAGAAAACATTTGCTTACTTCATGTTTGTGTGGGTTTATTTCTTTTCTCAACTGAATAAATTGTAGGGGGTAAAGAGTTTATAATTTCGATGTAATTGAATAAATTGTAGAGGATAAAGAGTTTATAATTTCAATGTAATTGAATAAATTGTAGGGGGTAAAGAGTTTATACTTTCAATGTAATTGAATAAATTGTAGAGGATAAAGAGTTTATAATTTCAATGTAATTGAATAAATTGTAGAAGATAAAGAGTTTATAATTTCAATGTAATTGAATAAATTGTAAAGGATAAAGAGTTTATAATTTCAATGTAATTGAATAAATTGTAGAGGATAAAGAGTTTATAATTTCAATGTAACTGGATAAATTGTAGGGGGTAAAGAGTTTATAATTTCAATGTAAGTGAATAAATTGTAGAGGGTAAAGAGTTTATAATTTCAATGTAACTGCATAAATTGTAGGGGGTAAGAGTTTATAATTTCAATGTAATTGAATAAATTGTACGGGGTAAAGAGTTTACAATTTCAATGTAACTGCATAAATTGAAGGGGGTAAAGAGTTTATAATTTCAATGTAACTGAATAAATTGCAGGGTGTAAGAGTTTATAATTTCAATGTAAGTGAATAAATTGTAGAGGGTAAAGAGTTTATAATTTCAATGTAACTGGATAAATTGTAGGTGGTAAAGAGTTTATAATTTCAATGTAACTGCATAAATTGTAGGGGGTAAAGAGTTTATAATTTCAATGTAACTGCATAAATTGTAGGGGGTAAGAGTTTGTAATTTCAATGTAAGTGAATAAATTGTAGGGGGTAAAGAGTTTATAATTTCAATGTAACTGCATAAATTGTAGGGGGTAAGAGTTTATAATTTCAATGTAAGGGAATAAATTGTAGGGGGTAAAGAGTTTACAATTTCAATGTAACTGAATAAATTGCAGGGTGTAAGAGTTTATAATTTCAATGTAAGTGAATAAATTGTAGAGGGTAAAGAGTTTGTAATTTCAATGTAACTGGATAAATTGTAGGGGGTAAAGAGTTTATAATTTCAATGTAACTGGATAAATTGTAGGGGGTAAAGAGTTTATAATTTCAATGTAACTGGATACATTGTAGGGGGTAAAGAGTTTATAATTTCAATGTAACTGGATACATTGTAGGGGGTAAAGAGTTTATAATTTCAATGTAACTGGATAAATTGTAGGGGGTAAAGAGTTTATAATTTTGAATGTAATTGATCAAATTGTAGGGGGTAAAGAGTTTATAATTTCAATGTAACAGAACCTGTAATGGGAACTCTTCGACTTGATAACTCCGGCGAACGTACACCCCTAGCTCAATGCAGAACCACCCCTCTGTCACGCATGATGAACCACCAATCCATCTCATATTCTGTCTATACCATCGTCACTGATATGAATTCGCCTGCAAGTAGGCCTTACTGCTCTTCTTAACGGCTTTCAATATCCACACTGTATTTTTTCAATTACATTTTCCTACTCGAATTTTTATTAATGTTTGTTTACATATTGCTCAATTTTTAAATTTGTAAACCAACTTTTATTGAATTACGATTAGTACTTTTATACGAATGAGTCATCCAACTGAATATAGGAAGACAAACTTTTCCACAAATTATAATATATTTATATATATATTTATATATACCCCTAAATAGTAAAGGCCAACTCTATGATCAGCTGTGAACTATGAAGAGCAAGTGAACTATTAATAACATGTTTTTATTTATTGATATTTGGCATTTCATAGATTTGCACTTTTGTAATTTTCCTTTCGGGTTTTCTTTTGCACTGTTACTGAAACATGTTTTCCGTATGACAGTTTTACTGAATATCAAAAAATACTCTTTCACCGTATTATTTGTTTTTGATCAACTTTATGCCCATTCCGGTTGTAAAGCAATAATCATCAGAGGCGTCGAAAGTTAAACCTCTGACTTTCTTTCTTCTGATAATGGTTTGGAACAGAAATGAATTAGCTGTCACCTACTCACTTTTCCCTCCTGAACTAGTAAAAGAACTTAGTCCAACTCGCGATCAATTTCACTGTCAGTCCAAAACTTCCTGGTTTTCTCTTAGGATGCATCCCCTAGTTGCTAATACGTCTTACATTCACCAATACACAGTAGTACATTTTATAACACACATTACTATCTGCGTGCTACAACACCTACAATAGCTCTCCATGAAACAAAGACGGAAACAACAGGACTGACAACTTTTAAGCATTATAATTCCCACATATAAATTGATAACCATAGACCATTTGGCACTAAGGTCTGCCAGACTATGTTAAAATCTGGCGCACATGTTTGCCATGGGTTTATAGTGGGAGACCGCCTGGCACTTATATGTACCAGTGGTCTATAATGAACATTGTCTTAGCACTTATATGTACAATCGGTCTACTATAGAGGAAAAATGTAACCAATCGGTAGCGAACGTGTTGATAAAACATTATAGTTGTAAGAGGTAGTTTTCCCTTATCTAATCAATATTCATAACAATGTACCACTTAGTCCTAGACGATTTTATAAGGAAATTAATTATATCAAAGGAGTGGCTAGATATAACGATTTTGATACCAAAATTATAGATAATATTGTTAGAAAACAAAGATTAAAATATGTTTGGAACACAACTACCACTCTTCAAAAAGAAGTTAAAAAATGTAATTTTATTAGTTTACCTTTCGATAATATTTTAACAAAAGGGTTAGACTCTATTTTTAAAAAGGTAAATGTTAAAATAGCCTATAAAACTCAAAATAAACTCAAACATTTATTATGTAACCCGAAAGATAAAATTCCAATGTTGGAAAAATCAGGTATTTATAAGATAATTTGTAGTACTTGTAACGAGATGTATATAGGTCAAACAAAAAGAAAAATTGTAACCAGATATAAAGAACATCTTGCCCATATTAAATACGAAAGACCTGAAAAATCAAGTGTAGCAGAACATGTCCTTAATAATCAGCATGATTTAGATAAAAATGTTATTTTAGCTAAATGTATAAACTCAAAAAAGTTACTTAATAGTTATGAAAGTGTTTTTATAGTCAAATCAAATTGTAAATTAATGAATGCAGATAAAGGACCTATTCCTTACTCACCATTATATACTTTACTTAAATAGCTTTCTTCAAATTACGATGTTTTAATCTAACTACTTTTAGTTTATTAATTGTTATTGCTGTAATTTTTATTACATATGTATTATTATAATGTAATTTTTGACATAACCTATTGGGTTCCTGAATGGCCGATCGTTATTTGTCGGTCGAGGGCGGAGAGGGGGCGGAGCTTACCTCACGCCTATATATAGCGACCGCGGAGAACGATTGGTATCATTCTAGTTTGTAACTTCTTGTGTGCTAGATTGTGTTTTGTAACAAGACCCTCTGATGATGATGACATGGTCATCGAAATGTACATAAAGGTTTAATCTTAAGTAACTTGTTTTATTTGTTATTTTTGATTATTTTTGTGGTATTGGGGTTCTTTTCAATATTTTTATTGTAATATATTGTACCACTGTGCTCTTGATATTGTGTATTCATAACAGTTTGTTCCAAAATGGTGCTAGGGAAATGGTAGAAATGCAGGTTTGATAAAATACCTTAAGCGATCAAATCAAGAAAGAGGCCAAAATAAGAATTTTGGGTCTGATTTCCCTAAAGTACGTAAGTGATTTGATCAATTCCCTCAACTGTGTTTAGTGAAAAGATGGAACAATAATGTTTGGATATCAAAAGTTTTATTTAGTAAATCTTGCATCATTGAATGCAGAGTAAATAGTACAACATGGCCATGGATATACAAATTATTTATTCGGAACTGATTAACAAAAGAAATAAATACTGAGTAGAAAACGAAATAGGTAGCCTAAACTAAACTGATTTGCTTGTTTAATCTTTCCAATAAAACATTTGAGTTGAGGGATTTGCAGAAATCGCTTACTTTTTAGGGTAAACCAGCCCACAGAGGTTTTATTGAAAGATTTTACGTCCATTTTTCCCCTACGTTAAAGATTCAATCAAATTTTCATTCTTAGCATCTTATCATTCGCGAAAGTGATATTTCTGATAATTTGTTTTTTACTATGGTTTGTTGAGAATGTTTAAATTTAATGTTTAATTTAAGTTAAAAAGAAACGTTAGTCTATAAAAGGATATACAAATTAATAACATAACAATGAATTTAAAATTTACAAATGTCTTATGTAAATGAAGAGAGTTATGAGAAAAAATATTTTTTTGTATAGGCTAATGACAGATCACAGACAATTTTGTTTATTTAAACACTCGTTTCGAAATTCCTTTTCAAGAGCTCAGTTTTAATTAAAAAATTATACAACATAACTTACTATTCATAGAATACACAACATTATATAAAACATAATAAAAATCAACAAATTATAAAATAAATTTGAAGAACAAACGCAATACAAAAAAAATTAAGTTCTCTTCATAACGCATGCTCCAAAATAAACGGTAATAAAACATTTCTAAAAATTTATTTTATTGTATTTACCAACTTTTACAAACACGTAGGCTGCAAGTAAAAAGGAGCTAAATCGGTTAGATTGAAGTATAAACATGTACTATATGACCTCCATTCAAATGACGCAACGTTCTACCGTTCTTGACGATTTTGCATTATTTTGGTAAAGAGGGGTGGTTTCATTCTCGATGTAAACATGGTTACTTGTTCTTATAGTTGGACGATGGTGGTTCGTGGGTTATCACGGAAAACCTTCTCTTTCATCATTCCTCAGACATAGGCATCAGGTGATGTATGATCGGGGGAGTAAGCTGGGTAAGGAAAGAGAAATGAGGCTGTTACCAAAAGTTTCTTAAAGCAATTGTTGTCTAAGGCAGTGTGGCTGGTTGCGCCATCTTGCTGAAACTATTGTGATCGGGCACAACAAAACCTCTTAAAGTCTACTATAAAACGACCAAGTATGGCCTTATATAGGTCATTCTATTACAGCTGATTCAGTTTGCGTACTGTTTATTTTGGCGCATACGTTATTTCGTTAAGTAGATTGAGGAAAGATAATTATAACTTTACCTTGAAATGTTTTTAGAAAAGGAAAGAACAAGTGACTTGTCTAAAAGATGTGAAGAACGCTAAAACTGAATGTATTTTGCAACGTTTGTACGATTCAAAAATAATTAGTAATTTTTACTTACGTATTATTAGGAATGGGAGGAATTCGTTTTGTGCTTTGTGATGTATTGTATTGCAGATTGTTGTTAGTTATAAATGATGATGTTTTGTTTACGTTTTTTTTATATTTCTGAGACATCTTATTTAAAGTTTGTTCTACGGGAGACGAGGCGGTTGACAAAAGTTTCTTGAAGGAAAGCAACGTTGTTTAAGGCAGTGTGACTGTTTGCGTCATTTTTCTGGAACCATTGTGAACGGAAAGGCAAGTTTCGGGAACAGAAAAATCTCCTGAAGTATTCTATAAAACAGCTGATTTAGTTTCAGTACTGTTTACTTTGGCGCAGACGGTAAAAATTGCAATGTAAAGGTTTGCGTGTTTCGACAAATATGCTAAAGGAAAACATTTACTGAAATTAATATTCGGTATCATTATTAATAAATTACAAATAGACCGTTTCTGACACTACTATAGTAAAAACGTTTTTAAAAACATTACCGTTTCAAGTTTTAATATTTTGAACCTCCATTCCCAAAAGATAAGCAGATCCATCCCTTCAAATGCCATTACGAATGCATTAACACGTGAAGGAGTTGGGGGCAGAAAATGTCGACAATTCCGAAGCAAGTGCTGCATTAATAGGTTTGGAAGAACTGTAGTGGTTTCTTACTCCGTACCATTGTAAGCAACCCCTTCCCGCATCCAGGGGCTGCTTTTGAATACAAATGTCTCTTCGACTTTGACGTGTTTGACATTAATGAAGAAAACCTACAGTGCGTAGAAACAACCACCTAAGTTAATAATTTTAATCAAGTCATACGAAATTCCCATAAATTACTCTTCCAGACAGCGCCATTTTTTGTTTTCTTAGTTAATTGAAATTTTTTGTATATTTTAAAATATTCGTTTAAATCATTAATGATTAAGCTATGTACCATTAAATGTAAATAGGTTATAAAAAAAATATTTCAAAGTGAATTGCTACTTAGGTAACAAAGAAAAATTTTATTTTAGTTACTTTTTATTATATACAATAATTACAATTTAAAACAATATGTATATACAAATGACAGAATCTCCATATAAGTGGGTAAAAAATCAAAGTAATTATCAATTAATTACATTCAAATATTAAATTATTATTTGAAAAAACTTTATTAAGATCAACAACTACAGGTAGAAAACAAATTAATTTGAACTTGAGTGGATGAATAAAATGAATTTGATTAAAGGTTGAAATGATTTAATGATATATGTAAGGAGAGTGAACTAATACATTATAAATTGGTACTTTGGTCACAGATAAATGGATCTGTATACAACATAAATAGAAGTAAAAATGTTCACTCGTAAGCTGGCGCGCGATCGATCGATAGAAAATTTGTACAAGCCTTATTCAAAAACATTGGTTCTTGTAGTGCGTGTTGCATCAAAGGTCATCGCTAAGAAATTGCAGGCGTTGCGGTCATTTAGAAAATTGGAATAAGTAAATTTGTTCAAAACATCTGTAAATGGTCTGGTTAATATGACAAATCCGCTAAAATAATATTTACATCGACATTTCATCCTTGTCAAATCTACATTATTGTAATACAAATACTATACCTCATATAATGTCTGTGGAACGGTCTTTTGCTTCCTCTACCCTTCCCTTGGCTATGTTCGCCCTTCGAGGTAGCGCGTCAGCTTACGTGTGACCAGATATATAGGACATTTTGTCCGTTGTCCATTTATCGATTTCGTGATGGCAATTTCAGGAACCTCTGGGTTTATTTTCGCGAAGATCATTGAAAATAAAGTTTATTGAACAAAAGTAGCGTTATATAAGACAAGATGGCAGATATTTCTTCCAAGAAATACTACAATTCACATTTCCCCTCCCGTCATGACAGAGGAAATATTTATGTTCCCGCTCACTATTTCTTACTGAAGGATCGTCTCTTTTGTCTCCAGAAGAGTTCTATTGTTTGCAATGTTTATATCAGAGTTTAAAACATCAACAGGAACCTCCAAAAAGGAATTTATTTACAATATTTTCACAAACGATTATTATACTCCTGAATGAAAAGTAATATCGATAAATATAAATCACAACTTTACAAGGGTGCGAATATAGCGTTACTATATAACTTATATATCTCCTAAATACAAATCTCTCGGTAAATCATTGAGTATTTACATTTTCTCAACACAAACACTTTTAATTCTTCCAGATTGACAATACGATTTGTCGACGCTTTAAGCTCTCTACTTGGCAGTTCACATTTAGTATATACGTATTTGCGTTTACCTTAATGAATACAATATGCATCAAGTAAACGTGATTAAAGCAGCTGCTCCCGAAAGTGTTATGCTAATCATTGGATGTGCTTCAAATGTGATTAATCGCCTCTGCTCATTGCAGGAAACCATTAAGATTAACTCTCAGAGCTTCTGACGAAATTATTTATGATTCTTGAGTGATTCAACGCTTTATTTATATTAAATTATTATAAACTTTTTTTGTGTTCAATTGTAATTTCCCTCATTAATTATAATTCTCTTTCATTAAGATATCTTACGCACAGTTAACTAGGAAATTTATAATTTAAAAAAGGCGAATGAATATTATTAAATACTTGTATAGAATAATTTGTTATTTATAATAAATAATAAAATAGGTAATGTGCTAATAAAATATTATATATATATATATATATATATATATATATATATATATATATATATATATATATATATATATGTATATATTAAGGGATTGACAGATTCCGATTCTCGATTCCAGGATTCGTCGATTCTAATAATATCGACTAATCGTCGATACTCGATTCTCCATTGATTAAAGTGCCAATTCCGATTCTTGTTTATTTTCAACTGGTTAAATAAGTGTACGGAGTGATTTTAAAGAAAAATAATATAAACTATCGACCATGTCTTACTTATGTATTATTTACTTTGAAAATACTAGACGATTAAATGGGACAATTTGAGGTAACTCTAATATTATTATTATTTATGACGCAACAACAAAGACGTTTGGAAGTATGCCTGGTCCGTTTCTGTGTCACCACTCAGACTCTCCTCTGTCTCACTCTCACTCGAGCGGGCCCGCTCGTACTCTCTCTCGACCCGGCTCTGGCCGCCCCTACTCCGCCACAGCTTCTTGATGTCAAAACAAAACACAAATTAAAAGTAGCTCCAATTTCTCCAGCTACACTGAAATGCCTATTATTGAAGTTATATTGTAATTGTTTACTGATTTGTAATTTTATATTTATCATTAATTCTACCCTACATATTTGCCATGGTTTTAGAAACTCCTATTCATAAATCAAGCACGAACCTTTTTCTGTTGCCTATTACACTAAAATGGAACTTTTAAAAGTCTTCTCACTATGGACCAAGATTGTGTTGAATTCATTATTAAAGAATGTCATATAGGCCTATATAACTTTAAAGAATCGAGAATCGTAAAAAGAATTTTAGAATCGAGATCGGAATCTAAAATAGTTATATCTCTGAGCGCGTAAGTACGTGTATATGTATGAGTGTATACGTACATTATGTATATGAATGAGTGTATATACGTACAATATATATATGTATGAGTGTATATACGTACGTTATGTATATGTATGAGTGTATACGTACATTATGTATATGTATGAGTGTATATACGTACATTATGTATATGTATGAGTGTATATACGTACGTTATGTATATGTATGAGTGTATATACGTACATTATGTATATGTATGAGTGTATATACGTACGTTATGTATATGTATGAGTGTATACGTACATTATATATATATATATATGTATGAGTGTATTACGTACATTATATATATGTATGAGTGTATATAAGTACGTTATGTATATGTATGAGTGTATACGTACATTATGTATGTGTATGAGTGTATATACGTACATTATATATATGTATGAGTGTGTATACGTACGTTATGTATATGTATGAGTGTATATACGTACATTATATATATGTATGAGTGTATATACGTACATTATGTATATGTATGAGTGTATATACGTACATTATATATATGTATGAGTGTATATACGTACATTATATATATGTATGAGTGTATATACGTACATTATGTATATGTATGACTGTATATACGTACATTATATATATGTATGAGTGTATATACGTACATTATATATATGTATGAGTGTATATACGTACATTATGTATATGTATGAGTGTATATACGTACATTATATATATGTATGAGTGTATATACGTACATTATGTATATGTATGAGGGTATATACGTACATTATATATATGTATGAGTGTATACGTTCATTATATATATGTATGAGTGTATATACGTACGTTATGTATATGTATGAGTGTATACGTACATTATGTATATGTATGAGTGTATATACGTACATTATATATATATATATATATATATATATATATATATATATATATATATATGTATGAGTGTATATACGTACGTTATGTATATGTATGAGTGTATATACGTACATTATGTATATGTATGAGTGTATATACGTACATTATATATATGTATGAGTGTATACATACGTTATGTATATGTATGAGTGTATACGTACATTATGTATATGTATGAGTGTATATACGTACATTATATATATGTATGAGTGTTTATACGTACGTTATGTATATGTATGAGTGTATATACGTACATTATGTGTATGTATGAGTGTATATACGTACGTTATGTATATGTATGAGTGTATACGTACATTATGTATATGTATGAGTGAATATACGTACATTATATATATGTATGAGTTATATACGTACGTTATGTATATGTATGAGTGTCTATACGTACATTATGTATATGTATGAGTGTATATACGTACATTATATATATGTATGAGTGTATACGTACGTTATGTATATGTATGAGTGTATACGTACATTATGTATATGTATGAGTGTATATACGTACATTATGTATGTATGAGTGTATATACGTACATTATGTATATGTATGAGTGTATATAGGTACATTATGTATATGAGTGTATATATATATATATATATATATATATATATATACAATTTTTAAAATATGTAAACAACGAACAACTGAAATACTCGATTGTAAAATATATTTAAATGTTCGCATTACAAAAAAGGTCAAACGTTTTATCTCAATAATGAAAACAAGATATTGTTAACATTGTTCAACAAAACGTCAGAAAATGTAGCGAGGAAGGTTGTAAAGGCGTTTTTCATATTATTGATCAATATATTAAAAACAAAGAAAACGCATGCATAACTAAAACAATGCTATTAGCCTTTATGGAAACTACTCAAGCTTGAAGCTCGTCAATCAGGCAAATACAAACAACGACGACGGCGCAACGTTTGTAGGGTTGTAATTCCAGATTACATCCGCTTCAAATATCAAAGGCAGAAGTAAGTAAGCATAAAGAGTTGAAACAATTGCAAAACATTTTATCACAAATAATATTTTGTAATACAAAAGAGGAAACATCAATGAGTAGGATCGTGCTTTAAAAGCGAAATAAATATTATAATATTCCAAACAAAAGTACAACCTAAACACAACAGTGAAAACAAACATTCAAATTAAAATGATGCGATATTTATTTGAATTTGAAACTACATTTTCGAAGCATGTATTGCAACTTATTTGAGAAAGGAACATTTTAACTTGGAGAATGTGAATGTTAAAAAAAAACAAAAACAAAGTCTAAACAATAAGGTTGAAAAAGCTATTTGTATGAAAGAAATTTCCATACAGGGTAAACAAAAGAAATTTAACATGCCTAACATCAGAAACAATGCAATCGGCCTAATGGAAACAGATACCAACACGTCACAATCATATTGAAACATGTATTACATACAAATACTCTAACATAATAGTCGTACAATATCAATGCAACTAATATCGTAGTAATTAAAACAAAAACAAAAATATAAATAAAAAAATTGTTCAGTGTTCAGACAGTGCGATACAGAATAGCATTTCCAAATGTGCTTAACCAGATTAAATGTCAGGTTCTTGCAGAGGCTCACACTCACACACTAAGATACACAGACATAGGCATCCATTCTCGTAGATGCAAACACACACACACACACACACACTCTCTCTCTCTCTCCCTCTCTCTCTCTCCCTCTCTCTCTCTCTCTCCCTCTCTCTCTCTGACACACACTCTCTCTCTCTCTCTCTCTCTCTCTCACACACACACACACACAGACACACTCAAACACACACTACACACACACACACACGCACACACACACACTCTCTCTCTCTCTCTCTCTCTCTCACTCACACACACACACATACAAACACCAAACACACACTTACGCACACACTCACTCTCTCTTTCTCACTCACACACACAAACACCAAACACACACTTACACACACACACTCACTCTCTCTCTCACGTACACACA
>JBAIZL010000384.1:140000-170000 GCA_036971475.1 Prosapia bicincta | reverse complement strand
TCCTGCAAGATGGCACAAAGCACAAAACGAATTCCTCCCATTTTTAATAATGCATAAATAAAAATTACTAATTATTTTTGAATCGTACAAACGTTGCAAAATACATTCAGTTTTAGCGTTCTTCACATCTTTTAGACAAGTAACTTGATCTTCCCCTTTTCTAAAAACAATTCAAGGTAAAAGTTATATTTAACTTCTATCAATCTACGTAAAGAACTAAGGTATGCGGCAAAATAATCAGTAGGGAAAGTGAATCAGCTGTAGTAGAATGACCTATATAGGGTCATTCTTGGTCGTTTTATAGGAGATCTCAGGGAATTTTCTTGTGGCCGAACCTGTATTTTTGTTCACAATGCTCCTTTAAGATGGCACAACCAGCCCCCCTGCCTTAGACAACATTGCTTTCCTTTGAAAACGTTTGGTAACCGCCTCATCTCCTCAGAACAAACCTTCCTTAAACAGCCAAATCCCCCGATCTTACACCACATGCGCCTACGTCTGGTGAATGGTTAAGGAGATGATTTTCCTTGATGACCCACCAACCACCATCGCCCAATCACAGGAAAATATAACCATGTGTATAAGGAGCATGATACCACCCATCTCCACCAAAATCATGCAAAACCTCATGTTTATACCTGAGTCTAGGTGATTTAGCTTCATTTTACTTAAACGTGTTTGTAAAACTATGTAAATAAAATATAATTATAGAAGTGTTTCAGTACTGATTATTAATGGCGCATACGGTATTTAATAGGAACGCAACAACGCTAGTAATACCATAATTTTTCTGTTAAGGAGACCCTAATTGGGTAGAGTGCTAAGAAGTGAATCAAAGCTCAAACTCTGCCTAATGTCGTGAGAAGTGGGAATTCCCCAGGGAGCCTCGTATTAGCGCCGCGCGTAACTCCAAATTATCGGCTTGTAAGTTTCCAAGTATTAATGCATACTAATGGCCAGTGGGAATAGCAAAGTGGGCTAGCAGCTGCTGATAAAACTTTATTGGATAATAAAATGGCGGCTGTGAGTGACTGTCTCATGCAGGGGAGGTAATTTTTAAGAAATATGCAAATGCAATCATAACCACTGGCGGTAACTAAAGTTTAGGAAACCCAAAAGGTTTGACAATAAATGAAAACACTTTTGGCGTTTAACTTTTTCATTTACATTTTGGCTAATTATGTGCGTAGAGTAAACTAGAAGACGTAGTAAAAAATACAGCATTGTTTCAACTAAATAAATAACAGATACAAAATGTACAGATAACATTAATAGATAGGAATAAGAGATAGGGTACAGAATCAAATTGTTGTGAAAGTAAGAAATAATAAATCAAATGAGATTTGGTTCCTATGATTATTATAAGAGTTGTAATAATAATAATAATACATATACATACACACACACACACACACACACACACACACACACACACATATATATATATATATATATATATATATATATATATATATATATATATATATATAACAACAAAGGGTATTCAAATACAAGAATATGTAATTATTTATATTCAACGATTTTCGTTGGTAAACAGTACCAACATCATCAGAAATGAATAATACAAGCATTATAATTAATAAATTAATAAATATTATTGTGCTTGAATAACCTATGTTGTTTTAGATTACTAAACAAGAAAACATATTATATATATATATATATATATATATATATATATATATATATATATAAATATAAATAAATAAATTTATATATATATATTTTTAAGATCAAATAATACACACAAATACAGGAATATTTAATTTATTGAACAATAAACTCAAAGCTTTTCGTTGGTTTACATTACCAACATCTTCAGGAGTTACAATAGTAGGAATGATCCATGAGCATTCTCAGTAAGAATGAGCATTCTTACTATTGTAACTCCTGAAGATGTTGGTAATGTAAGCCAACGAAAAGCTTTGAGTTTATTGTTCAATAAATTAAATATTCCTGTATTTGTGTGTATTATTTGATCTTAAAAATATTCTAACAGGAAAACACATTTGATATTCTATATATATATATATATATTTAAATACAATCATCAAGATTATTATACACATTTTTAACTTGGCAAATACTCTTTTCTTGTATTCACTTTTCACTTACATTACAACGTGCTTTAATAAGAATCTTACTTGGTATATTTGCGAGTCGACTTTCTAGAGCGTTTTAGAAAACTCTTTAGATGATCGAAAATGAGAACAAGGTAATTGATGAGCTCGCGAAAGTTGACTCGTAGACATATCAAGTAAGATTCACGTTATATATACGAGTATATATATATATATATATATATATATATATATATATATATATATATATATATATATATATATATATATAGTAAACACCGGAGGTGTGTCCTGTTCAGAATTAAACGTTTTAATGTTGCCTATAATGTGTTACTTTCATTAAATACCCTTCTTATGCAAGTATAATAAATCCCTATAATATTCTTTATGGTTTTAAAAACTCGTTTGAAAATGTGTGCGACTTATTTTTTGGTACATTGTTTATTACCTTTTGTGCAATGTATCTGTTTTACATCAACCATTTATACTCGAAATGCGAAAAAGTTAAAATTAAATTTATCTAGCTACAGCGTATATTTATAAATATACAAAACCCACAGTCACTGAGAGATTCTTAATATTTTAAAATTATTTTATTTCTGATGCAGATATCAGTATTAGTTTTATTTTACACCGTTTATAAAAGTAGTTTTTCGAAAATATAAACATAAATTAAAGCCTTTCAAATAGGGTAATTATTCCCTAGTTCGCTGTATTGTATACTGTGTGCACAGAAATACGTAGTTTATGTGATTTAAAGTAGAAATTTAAGGTTTTTATTTTTTTATTTTTAAACATTCAGGTAAACAATAATATCTGATGTAAACTAAGAACATAGAGGTCCTCCTGGTTGCCCCCTACTCCGTCACATCCGAGTCCCTAAAACGGCTTCACACACAACCTTTGCCGTTATCCAAACTACCTTTGTTATCTCTTCCATAAAGTGGGTTTCGCGTCTGCCTTACAGTAAATTCTCTTATTTATGGATAATGTAAGAATTTTATACCTCCCTCTTCTCCTCACTTGCCCCAGGAGTTGCGACTTTCTCAATATGACGTGAGGTAAACACTTTTTTCCTTTATATATTCTCTCAAAGGCTTTTATACTTTCTTACGGAATTCAAACCCTTCGATAAATTGTTTTAGGTTGCTAGACATTCACTTCCATAGATGACAATGACAGAAACATTACATTGAAACATACGTAATCCATCATCTAGTGTAAAATGTTATAAGACATTCCTGTAGTTTATTCAATCCTGGATCTCATCTCAGGATAAATTAATTACACAAACACAGCATAGTAAAAACAGTTTTCTTTCCTGGGTTTTCAGCACGTTCCCTTACGTTACTAGACGTAACTTACCCCTTGCGAGTTAATCTTCCAGAGGTGAGGCCTTGCTTTAGAGACAACGATTGGTCGCATCGGTTTACAATATTTAGATATATTTAGTTTATATTGGAGCGAACAACCAGTACGAAGTGCTATCGTTTATGAAGGATTTTATTTCATCACGAAAAACCAATTTCGGTTTTTCTCATCGTCGATCTTGAATAGTGACTAAGGCAAAATGTTTTAAGTTAAAAAAAATACAAAAATATAACACATATAATAAACAAACAAAACATATTGAATATAAAATTAAGATGAATGAATAAAATGAAACTTTAATTAAATATTAGGACGACTTAAGTGGTCGTGTTAGAATAACTACATAACTTCCTAATGCCATTTTATAATTAAATGAAAGAACAAATCGTAGCGAATAATGAAGTGCAAACAAGATTGGCGCAAACTCGACTTCTGATCGATATTAAAGGTTCGCTCTTCGAAGTAATCATCAATAATTTACTACCATCGTTAAAACAGGTCGATGTAATAAAAAAAATTACACGCAGATGTCTTGAGATAGTTGCTGTGCAAACACTTGTAAGTGTGGAGGCATTAAATATTAAGTGAATCGTCAAAAGCCAAGAGGTTGTCAGTCTGTCAAGAGTAACCTCCATCAAATATTATTCGAATTGTTTTTTTTATAGAATAAAAGATACAAACGTTGTACACGAAACATCTACAACAAAACTAGACACTTCCAGCGATAACGCTTAAACCTCATTCTCATGCTTTAGAAGCATGCTACACGTAGTAAGTACAGAATTACATAACTAGCAGGCTTACACAGATATTGTTATAGTAACAAAATAATAGATAACCTGTGGCACGAATACAAAAAAAAACGAAACAAAATCAACACAACATGAGAAAGCGAAATATGTGACACTCACGTAAATAAATATAAAATCAAATAAGATCAATCAAAATGTTCACAGATAAACAAGTAATAAAAAAAACATTTTTAAGACGATTCCTACTTAGGTAAAAAAAAAAATTTTAATTTAGTTACTTTTTATTAAATAATTACAAACAACATAAGTAAAGTGACATAGCCTGTGCGTTAAAACAGCTGTTCTACCACATAAACTACACATTTTTAACTTGGCAAATACTCTTTTCTTGTATTCACTTTTCACTTACATTACAACGTGCTTTAATAAGAATCTTACTTGGTATATTTACGAGTCGACTTTCTAGAGCGTTTTAGAAAACTGTTTAGATGCTCGAAAATGAGAACAAGGTAATTGATGAGCTCTCGAAAGTTGACTCGTAGACATATCAAGTAAGATTCACGTTATATATACGAGTATATGTATATATATATATATATATATATATATATATATATATATATATATATATATATATATATATATATATAGTAAACACCGGAGGTAAGTCCTGTTCAGAATTAAACGTTTTAATGTTGCCTATAATGTGTTACTTTCATTAAATACCCTTCTTATGCAAGTATAATAAATCCCTATAATACTCTTTATGGTTTTAAAAACTCGTGTGAAAATGTGTGCGACTTATTTTTTGGTACATTGTTTATTACCTTTTGTGCAATGTATCTGTTTTACATCAACCATTTATACTCGAAATGCGAAAAAGTTAAAATTAAATTTATCTAGCTACAGCGTATATTTATAAATATACAAAACCCACAGTCACCGAGAAATTCTTAATAATTTAAAATTATTTTATTTCTGATGCAGATATCAGTATTAGTTTTATTTTACACCGTTTATAAAAGTAGTTTTTCGAAAGTATAAACATAAGCTAAAGACTTTCAGATAGGTTAATTGTTCCCTAGTTCACTGTATTGTATACTGTGTGCACAGAAATACGTAGTTTATGTGATTTAAAGTAAAATTTTTTTTTAAATTTTTAAACATTCAGTTAAACAATAATATCTTATGTAAACTAAGAACATAGAGGTCCTCCTTGTTGCCCCCTACTCCGTCACATCCGAGTCCCTAAAACGGCTTCACACACAACCTTTGCCGTTATCCAAACTACCTTTGTTATCTCTTCCATAAAGTGGGTTTCGCGTCTGCCTTACAGTAAATTCTCTTCTTTATGGATAATGTAAGAATTTTATACCTCCTCCTTCTCCTCACTTGCCCCAGGAGTTGCGACTTTCTCAATATGACGTGAGGTAAACACTCTTTTCCTTTATATATTCTCTCAAAGGCTTTTATACTTTCTTACGGAATTCAAACCCTTCGATAAATTGTTTTAGGTTGCTAGACATTCACTTCCATGGATGACAATGACAGAAACATTACATTGAAACATACGTAATCCATCATCTAGTGTAAAATGTTATAAGACATTCCTGTAGTTTATTCAATCCTGAATGTCATCTCAGGATAAATTAATTACACAAACACAGCATAGTAAAAACAGTTTTCTTTCCTGGGTTTTCAGCACGTTCCCTTACGTTACTAGACGTAACTTACCCCTTGCGAGTTAATCTTCCAGAGGTGAGGCCTTGCTTTAGAGACAACGATTGGTCGCATCGGTTCGCAATATTTAGATATATTTAGTTTATATTGGAGCTAACAACCAGTACGAAGTGCTATCGTTTATGAAGGATTTGATTTCATCACGAAAAACCAATTTCGGTTTTTCTCATCGTCGATCTTGGATAGTGACTAAGGCAAAATGTTTTAAGTTAAAAAAATACAAAAATATAACAAACACATATAATAAACAAACAAAACATATTGAATATAAAATTAAGATGAATGAATAAAATTAAACTTTCATTAAATATTAGGAAGACTTAAGTGGTCGTGTTAGAATAATTACATAACTTCTTAATGCCTTTTTATAATTAAATGAAAGAACAAATCGTAGCAAATAATCAAGATTGGTGCAAACTCGACTTCTGATCGATATTAAAGGTTCGCTCTTCGAAGTAATCATCAATAATTTACTACCATCGTTAAAACAGGTCGATGTAATAAAAAAAATTACACGCAGATGTCTTGAGATAGTTGCTATGCAAACACTTGTAAGTGTGGAGGCATTAAATATTAAGTGAATCGTCAAAAGCCAAGAGGTTGTCAGTCTGTCAAGAGTAACCTCCATCAAATATTATTCGGATTGTTTTTTTTTTATAGAATAAAAGATCAAACGTTGTACACGAACCATCTACAACAAAACTAGACACTTCCAGCGATAACGCTTAAACCTCATACTCATGCTTTAGAAGCATGTTACACGTAGTAAGTACAGAATTACATAACTAGCAGGCTTACACAGATATTGTTATAGTAAAAAATAATAGATAACCTGTGGCACGAATACAAAAAAAAAAAAAAAAAAAAAAAAAAAAAAAAATCAACACAACATGAGAAAGCGAAATATATGACACTCACGTAAATAAATATAAAATCAAATAAAATCAATCAAACTTTTCACAGATAAACAAGTAATAAAAACAAAACTTTTTAAGTCGATTCCTACTTATGTAAAAAAAAATTAATTTAGTTACTTTTTATTAAATAATTACAAACAATATAAGTAAAGTGGCATAGCCTGTGCGTTAAAACAGCTGTTCTACCACATAAACTATAACATAAAATCAGCTATTTTATGAAATCATACGTTATCATTTATTTTAAGCCAAATGGGACGAAATAACTATATTGCATACCTTTCCCCTTTAGTAAAAGGTTTTTTTAATTTATTTGAATTTGAAACTAAAAAACAAATATTTTTATTCAAGGAACATTACCAACTTGACAGAATAAAATAATTCTGTTACAAAAACATTTGGAAAAATGAATCTCTTACTAAATTGACAACACATTTATGGCCATTGGGCGCAGAGAATTAAGGGTGTAACGTTTATGTCCAGCAGATGGTGGTGCAATCTGACTCGGTAATGGCCGCTCGGTATAATATCGTGGACAATAAACGCAATTAACTTTAAGTATCACAGCACACGGCCAAAGCATTCCTCCAGTCACATAACTGAGCTTCTAAAGTAGCAAGTACTGTAAAAAATGTTTTAAGTCAATTCCTACTTAGACGTAGGCCCTACAAGGAATAATTCTACTTTAGTTACTTTTTATTACACAATTACAATAATATAAATACAGTAACCTGCCGAAGTGAGGTTATTTTTCCACTTGGACCCAGCACCAGGGTAAGTTCTTCCCTAATATCATCTTACTATTTTCCATCTCTTACTATCATCTTTACTTTTCACATTTGAGTGTAACGGGTACTCACGTTTTTATGACCCCTCTTCATGCTCGTACATGTAATTCCACGACCTCCGTCCTCAGATCCTTCACCAACTTGTTTTTTGCTGTATTTATGACCCTTCTTCATGCTCGCAAATGTAATTCCATGAAACCCCTTCTTAGATCCTTCACCAACGCGTTTTTTGCTGTATTTATGACCCCTCTTCATGCTCGCACATGTAATTCAATGACCCCCATATACCCTTTTCCAAAAAGTGGTTGCGGTCTCCATGACCCCTCTTCATGCACGCACATGTAATTCCATGACCCCTATATACCCTTTTCCCAAAAGTGGTTGCGGTCTCCATGACCCCTCTTCATGCACGCACATGTAATTATATGACCCCTATACACCCTTTTCCAAAAGGTGGTTGCGGTCTTCATGACCCCTCTTCATGGACGCACATGTAATCAAATGGCCCCCCCTTATACCCTATACCAAGGGCTGTTTTGCTATTTCCTCAACCATACCCACATTTTCAATCCTTTAACATCCGGCGAATCCCATTACAAAGGTCGTATTCGTTATTCTCCTTATGTTTTAAAAATTTCAACCCCATTCATTTCAAAACTTAATACAATAATATTGTGAAACTACAAGAAAAAGATTTGATAGGTGAATATAAAACTTGTAATTCCTTCAGCACCTCTCTCTTGGAAGTCTGTTATTTCTCGTATTGTTTTAACGCCTACAATATTGAGGGTAGATTATTCCCTTCATTCCAGTTAAGGGCAAGTCTACTTCAAACTATACATCCCGTGTTCCACTACCCGGAGGACTATAGCATCCCGTGTTCCACTACCAGGAGGACTATAGGATCCCGTATTCCACTACCCGGTGGACTATAGGATCCCGTGTTCCACTACCCCGAGGACTATAGGATCCCGTGTTCCACTACCCGGAGGACTATAGGATCTCGTGTTCCACTACCCGGAGGACTATAGGATCCCGTGTTCCACTAAGCGGAGGACTATAGGATCCCGTGTTCCACTACCCGGAGGACTATAGGATCCCGTGTTCCACTACCCGGAGTACTATAGGATCCCGTGTTACACTACCCGGAGGACTATAGGATCCCGTGTTCCATTACCCGGAGGACTATAGGATCGCGTGTTCCACTACCCGGAGCACTTGCGTTTATTTGTCCTTTATCCTTCAAGAGGGTTAGACGTCTCTCCAGCCCTTCAGAACCCAACACTGCTCACGTGAAGCCATGATCATGATTTCATCTCCCTGCCTGCATTCCTAACCCAGACAGGTTAAACGCATTAAAGCTACACAAAATTAAAATCCACTGTGTGTATTTATTTTATTTTCATTCCCTAAAGTACGACCCATACACCTGCCTGTATTTTAGGTGTGAACCACCCTCTTTAAACTCGTCCGATCTAGAGCCGCACTGATCCCGCTAACACTAGCGAAGAAAGCCATTATCCGGGGAGGGTTCGCCATTGATTTAACGCCTCCTCCCACGGGACATCCAAGTGGAAATGCTGGACCGCTTAAAACGTCTCTGCACTAACACTCTAATACGAAATTAAAGCTTGTTTCTTAAAGTTATCTGTATGCACAAGTCCCTATGCCACTAACTTGGGACGTACCCCGTCTTGAGGATCTGCTGACGTTGCTCCCAAACTTGGTGGGACATATTTTTATCATAAAGGTTACTCAAAAATACTTTTTAAATAAAAAACCACTTATATAACCGTAAATAGTTGTAAATAATAGTCGTAAATAATTTGAAACAAACTAAACATAACCTCAATATACACACAAAACTACATAAAGTAAATCTTTTCTTACATTACAAAAATTACCGACTACTGCTTATTTATAGGAGTTATGGAGTTATGGAGTTATAGGAGTTAACCTAAACAACAAGTTTGGTTATAAAATAATACAAATAAAATTACTAATAGTATAGGCTTTATCACTAGAAAGTAAATTACGTCCTATGGTAGGTTTCCTTATGATGTTAGTAAATATCAATTTGTCATGAGGGCCATTTCTTACTTTGCGTGCATATTTTTTAAACTAAATCTAAACCAAACGGCTACTTTCAGATATATTTTAATATACACAATGCTATATAATAATTTAGTACAACGCTCTCACCCATAAGAACAATTCGTGAAGAATCACTTGGTATGTATTAAACGTGAAGTTATGTTTCCAAGACGTTAATTAAAGTCATTTTTAATAACTCATTTCTGGTATACTATATTTAAAAGTACTTGTTCAATTCCTTCTATTAGTTCATACACAACACACACACACACACACATACACACACACACACACACACACACACATATATATATATATATATATATATATATATATATATATATATATATATATATATACTGTATATATCTTGTTCACATTTTTAATCGCTAATAAAATCATACATTTTTTTTAAAACTATACTATATCTCAGTTGATGTTAATACAGTTTTTTTAAAAACATTAATTCATTATTTAAATTTAATAATTAATTTTAGTTTAATATGGGAGAAAGAAATTTCATGAAAAAGGCGAGTTATTCAATATAGTTATTTCGTTCCATTTGGCTTAAAATATGTGATAACATATGATTTCATAAAACAGCTGATTTTATGTTGTAGGCTATGTGTAGCTGTTTTAACGCATAGGTTATGTTACGTTATTTATATTAATTGTAATTATTTATTAACAAGTAAATAAAAAACATATCTGAGTTCACATGAGTAAGAATTGACTCAATATTTGTTTTGTTACTTGTTTTTGATGCATTTCTTAGTAACAAATGTGAAAAGAAAATATTTACAGTTAGATAACAATTTGCAAGATGTGCTATAATTCTATTATAAATAAATAAACAATAACTACCAATCAAACTTCGCCTCAACTCCACAAAACATGACTACATAGACATAACATCTAACCTACAAATTCTTCATAAACAACACAGAAATAACCAACACTACACAACCGAACAATACGAAATATACAGACACTTCAAACTACACCATACAAACATACTCAACACATAATTACATTACAACTCACACACTTTTTGACATCATAACTCCTAATACTCACAAAATACACCCACACCACCAAAATATCCCACCCCACCCTAATACTCTAACCTACGTCAAACTTGAGATCAGTTACGGTCTGAGTTGACAATGGTACATATCTCCCGAAACGGCTGTCCTCAACAAATATGAGTATTAATCACTTAAAACAATGTTTATGACTATCCGAACTTTAAATTTAGTTATTTTTTGTTAAAACTTACTGAGACAGAACGTTTTCGATCGCTATTTGCCGATCTTCATCAGTGTCTTCTGCTTGGAGATGTTGGGTCAAGCAGTGACGGTTTTAATGGAAGGTTTCGATAGTATCAAATAGTAAGTGTGATTTGTATTGTGTTTGTACGTTTTGTATGTTTGTTAATAAGATTCACCGAACGTAATGGACTACCAAATTCAAGAAATATAAGTAATTGCTACCATAGGCAAGTTTGCTAACATTTACAAGTGTTTGATGAAAACTAGTAGCTCACGTGAAGATGGAATCAACAAATATAAATAAATAAAGACTTCAACCGTAAAAACGTTATATTTAAAGCATGATGTAACGTTTCACTTGAAAAGTAATCATCTTCAGAGGAAATTACTACAAGACTAACTCTAATGATTTTACTGTTCATCCGATAGCGAAACAGACGTACGCACAAAACTGTGTCGGGGAAATTTCCCTTCTGACCTTCCACCACTGGCATACACACTCCGTGGACATTTCCCTTCTAACCTTCCACCACTGGGATACACACTTCGCGGACATTTCCCTTCTGACCTTCCACCACTGGGATACACACTCCGTGGACATTTCCCTTCTAACCTTCCACTACTGGGATACACACTTCGCGGACATTTCCCTTCTGACCTTCCACCACTGGGATACACACTCCGTGGACATTTCCCTTCTGACCTTCCACCACTGGAATACACACTCCGCGGACATTTCCCTTCTGACCTTCCACCACTGGGATACACACTCCGCGGACATTTCCCTTCTGACCTTCCACCACTGGGATACACACTTCATAAATTGCCCAGTTTTTTATTACTTCCATCCCTCAGAAGTGAATTTGCACTTAAATGGAAAATTAGTGCAGAATGATGGCGGCAAACTGAAACGGTTCAATGGAGTTATGAGGCATTGTTGGGAAAGGCAGATTGGAACTGTACTCAGCAGATTTATAAATTGATTTTACACATCACCTGCGTCAGCAGTGACAGATTGCCTGTTACATTTTGCTTCAGTGGCGTTAGTTTTCAAGGTTTGTGTATTGTTTATATATATTTCAGTTGTTTGTTTGAACATACTCGCCAGGTTTACTTGAGGTTTTCATACTCTAGTTATTTGACTTAGGCTTAGCCTATTTATGCATTTGAATATAATATTAGATCCCATTCACGTTACACGCGACTCTCACGTTTTTGCTCTTTAAACGTTTAATTTGTTTGTAGAAACAAGTAAAATAAAAAACATAAATCAATTCCTACTTAGGTCTACACAAAATATTTATTTTATTTACTTTATAATAAATAAATACAATTATTAAATAAAATGTAATATTCCCTATGACATTAACACAGCTGTTCCACCACATAACCTACAACATTAAGTCAGCTGTTTTATGAAATCATATGTTATCATTTATTTTAAGTAAATGGAACGAAATAACTATATTGCATACCTTGCACCTTTTGTGAAATGTTTGTCATACAAATAAAATTAATATTGTACAATTAATTGAACTTAATGAATGATATAATATTTAAAAAGAACTGCATTAACATCAAACGTCATCAGTTCCAGGTTTAAAAAATGAACGAAATTTTTAAAATAGGATAAATTAGAATAAAGAATAAATAAAAAAGGAGGATAAATAAGAAGTATTTTATTAACGATTGAAAATATATATCAGATATATATAGGGAGAGTGTGAACTAATATTAGGGATTGAAATGATGACCCATGTTGTATTAAAATCATGACCACTTGTGCCTTGCCTTCACCCTTATTCTCTATATTTATTTTCATGAATATATAACATTATTTTCTTGAGAAGGTCAATTGGCCTCAAAACGTTATATAATTATTTTTCGTAATACAAATTATGAGAAATATCGGAAGAAATAATAAAATCTAGTTGGATACTCTATCATTACATAAGTTTTCATAACATTGGAACTCTTATGTTATGAAGTTTCAGAGTAACACTTCCCTACTTTTGTTACTCCCAAAAACTCTTTGAGAATTAGTCTTCATTATAACAGTCACAGTCATACAATATACCCTTTGTATACAGAAATAAAAATTTCCTCCAGTAGGATCATCCACCGAATATAATGATTTTTTAGGGAATAAAACCTGGACCTCTGGGTTTCAGTGCCTTATCAATAATCCTACTACAATGCTGTCACTCTTATTAGGCTGGCCAGTGCCTCCTGCATCTCATCAGTAATACCCACCACTTTATCGTGTCTAGGGTTCGTGTGTGCAATCCACCTACCTCAATTTTAGTTTATCAATATTTTTTTTATTTTTCGTCATTTTATTTGTCGAATTAGCCGGATATAAATTACTTTTGAAATATATAGCTTTAAACAACTGTAGACTACATGTCTGAAAATACAACTTTACTTAATTGAACTAAATTTTAATTGCTACATTATATGTAATTCACCTAAAGTTGTTCGAAGTAAAAAAAAGAAAGAAAAACTATAGAACTAAAATATTTTGCAACCAGTGAAAAAGGAACCAGATGGGACACAGCTATCTAAAGGATACACCAAAAGAAACGGTGAATGGAGGTATTCTGCTAGACTATAAATACATATTTTTAAATAAATAGTTTTCAGCGAACCGTTCCCGAAAATAGGTTTTTTGTGAGAGCAACAAGGAAATTAATTGAATTTTCAGTGGGATCAATCGAGAAACAAATTATACTTTATGCAAATATGACACAAAAAAAACATTTTTTTTTTTTGGCTAGACCTACCTAGCGACTAGTTGAGTTTTTTTGCTACATTTGGCCTAAAACAATTTGGGTGTACTCTGAGACTTACGTTGAGTTTTCTGAGGGACTTTCCCAAGTTTTATTCGAGATATTCTCTAAAATTAAGTTCGGTTTTATGGAGGACTCACCTAGAAATAGGTTTTAAAAAAGGATTTATTCATCGATAGCTTTTAAATTTATTCTTTCAGTCTTACTTTGTATGTATTTTGTCTAATTATCCCTATACTATTTAATATTAATCAAAATAATAAATATTAGACATAGAAATCCTGATGCTGTTCATGACGAGCTGGTTGTTAATTCTTATTACACTTTTGCTATTACGGAGGCTGAAGTAGTCGTAAGACGAAAACGTTTCCTCCAAGTGTAAGTTAATTTAACAACTTTTAGTTAACAAAAAGTCTGGTCGCAAGTAATAGCAAAACAGTAAAAAAAATATTAGACCTTAACAATAGATATTATTATTTTTATTACTTAACGGAATTTCTAATAATAAAATGTATCATACAAATACTTAGAAATAAAAGACGCCTGTTTTGCGAGTCATGTATAAGATTTTATTCTGCTTTGGCGACGTTTCGGTAACTAGATCTTTATCATTCAGCCAATATGCCTCCGATCGTTAAACATATGCCTAATGCAATATACACAAATTTTAGTTGTCTCAGTTTTCTATCTCATGTCAAATATTTTTATCATTTATAACACAAATAACCACAGGCTAAAGAAACTATATCACAGCAAATATTTGACATGTAATAGTAAATTTGAAACAATTAGACATATGAGTGGTTTTTAATCAAGATCTGATGATGGTGACGATCTATTTATCGAAACGTCGCCGTAACAGAATAAAATGTTATACTTGACTCGCAAATCAGCCGTATTTTATTTATATTGCTAAATCTGTGCGTGTGTAGCCTGAATTATACCATTTGCATTTTCTTATGACTTGACAAAAGTATTTTTGTGAAAGTTTATTTAGTGGGACAGTAGTGCGTCTAAATCCAACAATTAGTTTAGACATTGTAAGAGCCAACAAATAATTCAATAAACTTACGTAGTACATCGAATAAATAAAACACTGATAGAAATCCCCTCGTATTTGGAATTGAAATCTCTTTTAGTTAAAATATTTAAAGGGCAAAGCTGTAATGAGATGAAACACCTCCATAAGGAATAATACGCTTGGAGGGAGGGGTGGTAAATCAATGGCATACACAGCCCGGATCGGAGTCGTTATGTAACGTAATCGGGTCGGGGCTGCTTCCATTTCAATCTGTTTCAATACGTTTGACGACTTCAGATGGAAATACCAAAGTAAAATTATATTTACTTACAGATAATATGATTTACATTCAATCGTAGATTACGTAAGCGTTGAATAGTCATTCCCGTTGCCATGGTTACCGGATAAAACAATTATTATTGTCGAAGATACTTTAGAAACATTTTTATACAAGTACAAGAACTAGTTATATCAACCAGCTGTGATTACGTCATATTATAATGAATAAATATCACTAATAGTGTATATTTAGTGTTGTTAATTACTATGTTTACATTGTTACGATTTTAATTATAACATAACTAGTATCAAATAAAAGATGAACATAAAAACACTTATTCCCTCAGACGCGTTTCAATGACAAAGTCATCATCATTATCAGTGAGAATAGATACTACAAACCCCAACTTACAACTGCGTCTTTTGCATCTTTCATTTTAAATTTATTTTACCAGCCCACACTCTCTTGATGTTTATATTGTACAAATTTCCAATCGTTAAAAAACTACGTTTTTATTCATCCAATCAAGTTCGTATACATTTCCTTTAACCTATAGGGGATGACAATTGTTGATAATACAGTTATGCAAATATTTATTCAGTAATTGAATTGTAAAAAGTTGGAGGTTTAGGTCGGATTCGAACTGAGTATTTTCATGTTCAAATTCTAGAGCATTTTGGCAGTGAGCCAAATGTCCATATCTGGAAAAGTACTTTTCAAAGGTCTATTTGAAAAACCTTCATTGTATAGTCTTAAATTGTTGCCATGGTTACCACACAATATCATAAATAATGCTCTATGATTAAAAATGAATGAAAAGAATAAAATAAATTAACAAACTGGATTGACGGTATCAAACCTTCCTTCACAAACGGACAATGCGAAAAGAAAGCGTACAGAAACTAAAACACAATGCAAGCGGTGAAAAGAAGAAAGCGTATAAATAGTAACAACCAAAAATAAATAGTCCAACACCATACATAGAAAAGGAAATGGAAGATAGATAAATATTCGCTTTCTATATTGTCACTTAATATTGTTTTTCATAAATATGTATATTTAATATACTTATTTATTGTAATATATTGTATATAATTGCGTATAATTATTGTATATATTTGTAATATTTAATATCATACATAGTCATATGAGTTTTAAATACAAAATTTAAAAAAAGATGAATTTTCTTTGTTGATTTAAGTAGGACATTTTTTTCATGTTTGTTACTAACGTAGCCCCACAACCTAACCTCAAAGAATAGTCGGTATAACATAACTAAATAGTTGTTAATAAATTAAAGTTTATCATTATATTATAGATTTTTATTTATTAAAGTAAACAAAAAGAATACAAGAACATTATTGAACAAAAAAGCAGAAATAAACCGTAAAAAATATGAATACAAAATAGAATATAATTTATAAAAATTCTTTTTAAAAAATGTTTCAGTCGGTTGTGTTTCTTTTTAAAATGTCGTGATAATCAGACAGCAGTCGAACAAGAGAAATCTAATAATACATGACCACTCCCATACTGAGAAAATGCAAGAACTTAGAGTCAAGTACAAGACTGTCATTAAAAGTGAAATAATAATACAGTCTAAAATGTGAACCATAAAAGATACATAGACCTAACGAAAGGAAGTAAAAAACTTAACGCTAACGAACACACATCCCATGTAAAGTATAATAGGGTTTAAAAATTAGCTATAATGAAGCATTTTTTAAAAGAGAACTGAGTACATAAGATTGCCGATGAAACAGTTGAGAATAATATATATAGGTTTAAAGAATGTCTTGGTAATAATTAATTGGGGCCAATTCAAAATTAAATTATAATGAATTTATAGTTAGTAATTGTTTTTATGTAATTGGTACACACAATATATAATTTTGAAATGACTTAATCCATTTTTTTTTTTATATTACTGTGAATTTATTAAATACATTATTTTAGGTATATTAAAGGGTGTGGTTGTATATCGCCACGCCCATGTCCGTTCTGGTTCTAGACTCTGTGGTTGATGTTAATTGGCTTCACCTGTGTATATATGACTATAAAATAGTGTCCCTGATGATGACATAAGGTATTGAAACGCGTAAGAGAATAACATTTTTATAGTTGTGAGTTTGAATGCAGCAATTATTATAGGCCTAAATGGGCACAAATAAAATTTGGAATATAAACAAATCAGTAAAGTTTTACTTTTAGAGGAAATCATTACTCGAATTTTATTATTTATAATTGGGATCCATGTTAGCGATTATGTAAATAGACCAAATTAATACATTTAATGTGAGGTATATTTAAGATCCTGTAAAATATTTCAAAGAATTGTTGATATTCTGTTTTTAATATTTGATCAAGCACAATATTAGAACTGCAATCTATTCTGATACGTTGGGTAATATCTAGACATCATTTTAAACTTTATTTATGAATTTCTATATTTTAGTATAAGGTCTAAAGTATCTTATCAAGTAGATATATATTCAACCTAACCTATTCTTTTAAGTAATATATTTAAACTAACCTATACGTTTAGGTAAATGATATTTTACCTTAAAACAATAGATACACACAAAAAATTAAAATCAATTCCTACTTAGATCATCAAAGAATACTTTTATCTTAGTTACTTTTTATTAAATAATTACAAAATGTAAATTAAGTAATATAACCTATGCGTTAAAACAGCTGTTCTACTACATAACTTATAATATGAAATCATCTGTTTTATGAAATCATATGTTATCACTTATTATAACCCAAATGTAACAAATAACCATATTGCATACCTTTCCCCTTTTGTGAAATGTTTTCTGGAATATAAATCTAAAATTAATTTATTATTAAATTTAATATTTGAAATAACTGTATTAACATAAAGTGTCATTCACTACAAGATTTAAAAAAATGTATTTGAACTTAAGTGAATGGATGAAAAGTATTTTATTAACGATTTCAAATTTGAAGTTGATCAATATTCAAGATTATATAAAGAGAATGTGAACTAATAGGTGGATTTGTTAAAATGTCTTACTGATGTTCTGAATATGTTTCATTTTACTCGTTCTACCTATTTCATGGTTTTTAAGTTTTATAATTTCGGGTTTAATTTAGTTGAAGTTAAAATTATTAGAACTGGAATGAATTCCCTGCATATTTTATTTATATTTTCTCAGTGTAAGGCTATCAACCAATATACCTACAAAATAAAACTTGGTTTTAATAGTATTTTTTCAATAAAAAAGAAAATATATTTCACAATATAATGTATTATTACATTTTAAAATAATATTATTAAATATTAGTTTGAAATATTATTTTAAACATAATCGTTTCAAAATGTGAGCAGTTTTAATATCACTGGTTGAGCTGGACGCGATAAATTAATGGACGAAACCGACGCTAAATCCAATATTCCTGCTTAAACGATGTAATAACTTTGGAACACCTGAGGGAAGGAGTAAATCAATGGCGTACATGCTCCCGATAAAAGCGCTGTCTCTAATTTTAGCAAAATCTGTCCGAAGCTACGGTTTTAATGGGTTTCTTGATTTACACTAAGGTTACGCCACTAGATATAAGTAACTAATAAACTAAACTAAATTTTACCTTATACTTGAAGTGATTAAATTATGACTTAAAAATTATAAGTTTTTCAAGCATTTCTGGTATCTCGTTATAGCTGTAAACAAAACCAATAGAAATTTTCTTATAAAACTCTAATTATTTTCCATTTAAATTGTAATAACTTTTTCCGGATTTTGGAAACTAGACTATAAACTTCAGTATTGTTCTAACCTCATTTAATGCGGCTAATTTAATTAAATTAAAGCTTCTTTCTCTTGATTTTCTGCTTAAGTAAATATTACTTACTTCTTACTTCAGCCAACGCCCGTCCTTGGCCTCTCAGCCATCCGACGCCGTGCCTCCCAGTACAATGTAGCGAGTCCTTCCCTGGACTCCTGGTGAAAGATATCTTTCAGGCCGTCACAAGTGGTAAGATGCTCTGCCGTCCCTTCATTGTCGGAGCAGAGTGGGCAGATTGGTGTGTCTACCACTTTCATGCGATGCAGGTGTCTCTGTAGGTAGTCATGTCCAGTGGTCATCCTAAACAAAGCCACGGCTACGCCTCTCGGAAGATCCAGTGGTATGCTTGATTGGATGATCTTTTCCCATTGCTTTCCTGTAGCAGCTTGTTTCCTGTCCCGTTTCAGGGAGTCGCTGATAGTGCTGTTTATATTCCGACAAACACTGCGGTATGAGAGGGGGAGGATCGGCTGCGCCATGGAGCAGCCATGCTTGGCCAAACTATCTGCTTTTTCGTTTCCTATGATGTCACAGTGCCCTGGCACCCATTGTATTGCGATCTGTGTTGTTTTCTGCAAAATGCGGAGTGTTTTCTGGCAGTTGTTTATTTCCTTCCCTTCTTGTGGCTTTGGGGAGGCGATCGCCTGAATCGCGGATGTTGAGTCCGAGAGGAAAACTACCTTCTTGGTGTTGGCCGACAGAAGAATCTCTCTGGTCGCGTGCTTAAATAAATATAATTCCATAACTAAAATAACTAAACGTCCAGAGACTCATACCAAGAAATCCTTATTATATAGAACGATTAAAATAGGTTATATACCTTCTATTATTCTGTATTAACTGTATTTTTCAATTCCTTCTATTAGTTCACACTCTTCCTATATATATTTAAAAATTTGTTTAAATTTTCAACCTCTAATAAAAGACTTTTTATTCATCCAGTCAAGCTCAAATACATTTTTTTTAAATTTGTAGTGGATGACACTTGATGTCAATACAGGTTTTTTTAAAAATACTAATTCATTGTTTAAACTTAATTAATTAATTTTTATTTTATATCAACTCCGTCCCATTTGACGTACAAGTGATAACATATGATTTCACAAAACAGCTGATTTTATGTTATAGGTTATGTGGTGGAACAGCTGTTTCAATGCTTAGGTTATGTTACTTTATTTAAAATTCATTGTAGTTATTTAATAACAAGTAACTAAAATAAATGTTTACTTTGTTGACCTAAGCAGGAATTCACTTTGAATTTTCTTCTTGTTGATATTATTTGTTTAGTAATAATAACGATCTAAAATAATACAAATTAAACAGTTTTACGAAAGTGAAAACCATTCAAGACAAAAACCACTGAAACAAATATACAAACATACAAATACGAAATATGATTATAATTAAATACTAATATATTTAAATATATAAGATAGTAAACAATTTGAAGCCTTTTACGGACAAAGGATGATCTGATATTTTTTAAATGCAAATACTGTACTTACAAAGATTGTCCGCCAGATTCTACGAATAAACATTTCCAGGCCCCCAATCACGGATGATTCTCATTTTAAAGCCTTTTTGCAATGGATTGTAAACTCCTGGAAAAGTGAAGAAACATGTGGTTAAAAAGTTTAACCTGTGACTGTATAGAAGTGTCGAAAGAAGCTGGAATCTGAAAATGTAATTTTAAGTTAATCATTAGAAGTGTGTGAAACCTCCAGGTATTTTTAAAAGTACTTTAACGATAGACAAGTGCTAATCAGGGCGTGAACTAATGAAGGGATACGGGGAAAATAATTAAGGTATAATCAGGGGGTTGCATAATTGTGGACAACAGATTGCCGAAAGGTTGATCAAAATTTTACTCGTGCATATTTGCCCTTAATTCAAACACGATTTATCATATGTTAAAAGTAAAATAGTTAGCCATGATTCCGAGTTCGTGATTTATATCTGTAACATAATTTTATTCTTTCAAAATTTTAATTTATAATTTTATTATTTTAATATATATATATATATATATATTTAACATAATTTTTCTTTTTGTCCGAGACGAGTTATCTCATTCGTTGTTATTTTTATCTATTAAAATGGAGGAACAGTAGAGGAAGTAAAATTGCGGGGTGAAGAAATTTGAAAGAGAATTCATTAGTAAAATATACATTAACTGAGGATAAATGTTAGTACAACATACTTTTTTGCATATTGATAAAAGATTACTGAAGATAAAACTATATCGATAAAAATTATTCCACATAAAAAGATGAAAAGATTGAGGTTAAGACTAACAAATAGTTTTAGAAAATCAAGTAATGTCACTTTAGAGAAAGAGAATCACGGAAAGACGCAACGGTAGAGGAGAGTATGTCAGTCATAGAGAATTGAAGTGAAAGAGAGGAAGAAGACGGTTATGGAGGTTTGAAGCGGAAGGGAAGAAAAATACACTCATGAAGGTTTGAAGCGGAAGAGAAAAGAACGACAGTCATGGAGGTTTGAAGCGGAAGAGAAGAAGAAGACAGTCATGTAGGTTTAAAGCGGAAGAGGAGAGGACGACCGTCATGGTAGTTTGAAGCTGAAGAGGAGGGGAAAACAATCATGGAGGTTTGAAGCGGAAGAGAAGAAAAAGACAATCATTGAGGTTAGAAGCGAAAGAGGAGAGGAAGACAGTCATGGAGGTTTGAAACGGAAGAGAAGAAAAAGACAGTCACGAGGAGAATAAAAATGCCATACCAGGAACGGAAAACTAACATGTAAATGGAGGATTATAATAGATAGGAAGTATCGATAGCTGGAATATTATATAAAAGATATTCGGTTTAAGTAACTTCAAAATTTTAAATAATTCAGCATACTCTGCCAGGAATCCCTAGTATTTTTCAAATATATTTTAACACGAACCGTACAGCAGGTAAACTGTTCTAATGCTTCTACATTAGGTCTACCTCAGGGAAGCGACCCTGTACACGTGACATCACTGCACCCTCTGCTAGAACGGTTTATTTCACCACTTTATTCTGCATCCCGAAATCCGTTTTTATACTTCACAAGCGATAATAGCCACACAGAAAAATTTAAACAACCAGGTAAGGAACTCACATGGACAACTGACAGTTAATTTTTCAAGATCCATATTGGCAATGACTCAACATGTAGTCTCTTAAACATTAACACGCCCTAATCCCTTTGTAATCTCCCAAGTTAACTTCCTGTTATCACTAACTTGTAATTAAAACCAACTAATCAACAGCTCAGTTTCCCAAGCTTCTACACGTTGTAAGTGATGAGCTCTGTTATCAAGTTACAACTCAGAGGTTGCACACGGTGACAGGCCGTGTTCTCATCCTACCCACACGTTAAAACCACCACGCTGATGACATTGCTTCCAAGCAACTGTGCACTTCATTATCAGAGAACACCTGCTAAAATTCCGCCATTTTCCACCCCGACATCAATATAGGTAGCGTGTGGATTACATGCTTATTCTACTCTCTTAGCGTGAGAAATTCAGCAATGGGTCGGCCACAAATTCTTTAGGTTTAATCGTAACTAATATAATGTGCTACCCTTATTTTAGTAGTAGGCCAACTTTATTTGCTTCTTTATAAAATTACTCTCAATGTATTCAATAAGGTTGCAATATGTTCAACATTTGTTAACGTAAATAGTGAACAATCATTACTGAATACATTAATACATATTACGAATCTATAAAGCATTATACTTGTACGTTAAAGCTTAAGCAACTTGAGAACCCTCCGCCTAAAGAACAACGTCTTAATCTCTTGAGAAATAATCTCCCGGCATTTATATTCATTCGGAAGAGATTACAGAACAAAACGATTTCACATTCAAGGAGGAATTCTATTCCTACAGTCTGTAGCCTAAACAGCAGCATCTTCAAACAAATATTCCTACAACACAATGAATCATTACTGATCTTTTGAAATGAAATAGCAATCCTAATAGACTGCACTAACAAAAACTATTAATCATTGCATGCCTAATACGAAAACCGATACAATAACAAAATCCATTCCTAGTTATAGCACATACAACAAATTTAAAACAAAGCAATGTAGGTGAATAGATTCGTAACAGGGCCACAGATGAACAAAACGTAACATAAATAAACAAGACGTAGCGTAGATAAACAAAGCATAAAGTAGATACACAAGGCGAATAGTGTATAAACGAAACATAACATAGATAAATAAGGCTTAACATAGATAGACAAGACACAATATAGATTTAAAAAAGCGTAACGTAGATAATTAAGACGTAACGTGGTAAACAAAAGACGTAACATAGATAGAGAAAACATAACCTAGACAAACAATTCATAGTATGAATAAACAACACATTACAAAGATAAACACGGACTAACATAGAAAACCTAATGGAACATACATAAACAAGAATTACTATAGATAAAAAAACGTAACATACATCAACAAGAGGAAACGTAGATGATAAAGACTTATCATAATCAAACAAGTGGTAACGTTGATAAACTAGCCGTAACGTAGAAAAATAAGGGGTTGCGTGGATGAAAAAGGAGTAAAGTGGATAAACAAGATATAACGTATATAGACAAGTCGTAAAGTAGATTAATAAGACAACAAAGATAGAAAAGCCATAACATAACAAAAGACGTAACTTAGACAAACAAGACATAAACTAGATAAACAATGTAAATAAACAAGACATAATAAAGATAAACGAGGAGTAACTTAGAAAAACATGACGTAACAAAGATAAACGAGGAGTAACTTAGATAAACATGACGTAACATAGATGAACGAGGAGTAACTTAGATAAACATGACGTAACATAGATGAACGAGGAGTAACTTAGATAAACATGACGTAACATAGATGAACGAGGAGTAACTTAGATAAACATGACGTAACATAGATGAACGAGGAGTAACTTAGATAAACATGACGTAACATAGATGAACGAGGAGTAACTTAGATAACCATGACGTAACATAGATGAACGAGGAGTAACTTAGATAAACATGACGTAACATAGATGAACGAGGAGTAACTTAGATAAACATGACGTAACAAAGATAAACGAGGGGTAACTTAGATAAACATGACGTAACAAAGATAAACAATTAGTAATGTAAATAAACATGACGGAACATAGATGAACGAGATATATTATTGATAAACAAGACGTAATGTAGATAAACCTGGCGTAACCTAGATAAACAAAAACGTAACATAAATACAAACCACGTAGCATAGAAAACAAGATGTTCTATATATAATCAAGACATAACAGATGAACAGGACATAAGATAGGTAAACAAGAAGTAACGTATATATATATATATATATATATATATATATATATATATATATTATAAATTCAATAATAATTCTTGTATTTGTATTTTGACTTGGTTCTTTATTAATACACAAGAATACATATTGCGATATTTATATATATATATATATATATATATATATATATATATATATATAATAAACTGTACATACATAAAAAAATAAACAATACATACTATAAAAAAATACAACTATTCTATAGAGATTAAATGACAACTTTTTAACAAAGCTTGAGGAACACCCATTAAACAAATATGCAGCTTCATCTGTCCAAGCACATTATAATCCATAGTTTTCTGCGAGTCCCTCGTAAATTTAACCTTGCCTAAACTGTCCCAACAGTTGCCTTTCGCTTTTATCCAGACGTCATTTATCACCTGATATCTTCTTCTGCCCGCACACTTCCTTCCGTTCACCGCAAGTGCCAATGTATCGTTCAGTTAACGGCTTCCTCTACGATAAGTAACCTATGCTATTGCTATTCCTCTTGGAGTTCAGGTTCACTATTTTTGCATTTGTACTTTACAGCCCATTTGGTCTCCGTCTATTTAATACTCTACGCCCTTAATCAAATCCACGTTTCGAATTTATACAGCCTTTTTTTTTAATTACTCAAGCCTAAACTAAATTAGAAAGTGTTTCGTTTTTTTGTACCTAGATAAGCGAAATTTATACTTACAAAAATATTTACAATTGATAGTATAATATAAGGGAAAAAATGGGTAAAAATAACACACCATCCACCGCTGACTAATAAAATTAGAAAATCTCTAGGAAAATATAGTAATTTGAATGTTACAATTGCCACTGCAAATAACCTAAAGAAGTTGTTAGGGAACCATAAAGACGCCATACCTATTGAAGAAAAGTCAGGAATCTACTGCCTGAAGTGTAGCGAGTGTCCTCTGAAATATATAGGCCAAACAAAAAGAAATATTAAAACTAGGGCTAAAGAACATTTTTCCACATTAAATATAATAGACCAGAAAAATCTGCGATGGCGAAGCATTGTTTAGAGGAAGAGCACGAATTTAAAGTAGACGATGTAACCCTGTTAAAAAACGTTGTTAAGTGTAGTGAATTGGATGCGTGGGAAACTTTGTATATTAATAGAAATAAAAATAATATTGTAAACAACGAGTCAGGCCCTATTCCAAATTCTATATTATTGTGATTAGCGTAACAAATAAATAAAATTTATTGTAACTTTTAGGTTAAATATTTTGACAAAATAATAATGTGTAATATTAATTATCTATTTTGTTTATATGTAATTATGTTGTACGTTACAAAGTTTATTGTAATTATTGAGTTGGGTACAAAATTTCTATTTGTTGTATCATGTTTAAAGTAGGGTTAGTAACTGTTGTTTTGACAAGTGGGCGTGGCAACGCTCACTGCATAAATACGGAAGTTTAACCTTACTTTTACCCTAGTTGTAAGTTAGACTTTGTAGTAGTAACACTCACTGATGATGATGACTTGGTCATTGAAACGCGTATGAGTAAATAAATGAATAATTTGTGAGTTTTGTGTATGTTTTTATTTGTTTTTAACATAACCTCACAAGCTAAGCTCAAAGAATATTTGTTTCAGTATAATATATTACTTTATATTATGAATACAATAAAATTTAAAGAGTTAGAATTATTAATAATCTTCCGTAAGATCCCAAAGGAACTAACAAAATAGACTAGAGAAATATATTCTCAAATGAACTGCAAACTGCTAGCTTTTAGAACTAGTTTATTTATTGGCGATATTTCTACCACATTTAGCAAACCCTTACATAAAAGTCACTTCTTGAAAAACAAGAAGTCACTCTTTTGTGTAGACCAGTGGTTCTCAAGCTGGGGTACGTGAACACCTGGGTGTTCGTAGTAAATTTCTAAGGGGTTTGGTAGATAAAAACATTGCAATGGCGGATATGTATAATTGTTTTAGCTTCGTTTTGAAATAAAGTTGTTTTATGGAGGTACCCTAGTCCGCCTGTTATATAGGTTACGAGACACAGATTGGCTGCAATCTTTAGCTTACTTATCTGACAATTTTCAACAGATCAATAGGTTTAATCTGGGCCTCCAGAGAAGTTCAATGATGATCTTCAGATTATCAGGGAATATCTCAAATAAAAATATTGACTTTTGGAGATCTTGTATTATTTATGTGCCGACAGAAGTATTTGATACTCTGCGCGACCTTTTGAAAGAGAATGAGTTGCAAGTTTGTAGTGATGTTAAACACCAAACATCTGATCACTTGAAAGACTAAAATCATCATTTGTGAGATAATTTATTTAATTTGATTATACTAGAATATAATCCAGAGGTACAATTTTTGATAATAACTTGGCAAGGGGTACGCTACGGAAATGAGGTTGAGAACCGCTGGTATAGACCAAAAGAATCTATGTAAAATACAAATACATTTATTCTCGAGAATTACCATTAACTTTTCTCTATTATTTGACATGTCGACAGTAAATACACAAGTTAATAAACTAATTAGCTTTTTCAGTGCGTTAAAGTCTATATTTTAACTAAAAATACTTGTACATATATTAGTATGCTACACTTGCCTGTAGTAGGACTTACTTTTTTTAATTTGAGGACGGGCGTTTCGGGAGACTTGTCCGTATTTTTTTTTAATACTCCTACATACCTACCTTAATATACCACCCCCCACCCCCACCCTTACCTAAAAGATCCAAGAGGCTAGTTACGGTCTGAGTTGACAATGGGACACATTTCCCGAAACGGGCGTCCACATTACTGTACGGAAGTGTAACATATATACAGTAACATCTATACAGCCCGGCCACGCTTTGTAAGCGTAGTTGGCGCAGAAATGAGGAGTGGGGGAATAAGGCCGGCTGTGGAAGAGGTGACACACGTTTTGTGCTTGCGTATGGGCGTGCGCGCGCATTAGCTTATTCTACTCCAGCTATGTAGAAAACGGATATACGGAAAACCTCTGATTGCTAGTTGTTTGCCGAACAGTTGTTGTATTATGTATTCCGCCACGAAAGCTGTCACACCTCCCCCTCCACTGCATACACTAACAAAATTCCTCCCACCATAGTGTCTCCAAAATATCCGTCTACTGCTCATACGTTTACAAAACATTGTCGGCGAGTACTAGTGTTTTAGTAAAAATCTAGTAGCCCACGTGAAGATGAAATCAAATAATACTATATTTTAATAAACTTAATATATAAGTAATATTATAAAATACAAATGGCGTTGGTCTGATAGGAAACTGGTTGTGACGTTTTTCACTAACAGCGTCTTATTTGACATTACAGATTCGTTGGTGACATCCCTGCTCCTGGTGCCTACCATCGTCGGCCTCGCCACCACTCCGGAACCTCCGACATGCCGCGTGTCCGAGTTCCCTTGTAGTAACTCCAGATGCATCCCACTCACCAGCTATTGCGACTCCTTCAACGACTGCGGCGATTCATCCGACGAACCAAGATTTTGTACACGTAAGTACACAAGAGGATAGTCTTATTACTGTTGAGGGCAACATGGTTGTCGAAACATTTTATGATTTTTAAATATGTAATTTGAGAAAACCCACTACAAGTGTGTATTTATTATATATTAATTCTCATAAGGTGAGCTTCAGCTTATAATTTACACGGAAGTACATTTTCTGTTTTTTTTCCTTTAGCGGTTCCACGCCATGTTCATTTCTATTTGACTCTGTAGTGTATATATACATGTTCAACCAAATTTACGGCTAAACTTTATAAATATACTTACATATCTAGCTGTTCTCTGTCACGCTTTAATGGGGCACATTGTGGTTCCAGGATGAGAAATAAGATACACAACGAGGCATATGTGGCACATTGTGGTTCCAGGATGAGAAATAAGATACACCACGAGGCATATGTGGCACATTGTGGTTCCAGGATGAGAAATAAGATACACCACGAGGCATATGTGGCACATTGTGGTTCCAGGATGAGAAATAAGATACACCACGAGGCATATGTGGCACATTGTGGTTCCAGGATGAGACATAAGATACACAACGAGGCATATGTGGCACATTGTGGTTCCAGGATGAGAAATAAGATACACCACGAGGAATATGTGGCACATTGTGGTTCCAGGATGAGAAATAAGATACACAACGAGGCATATGTGGCACATTGTGGTTCCAGGATGAGAAATAAGATACACAACGAGGCATATGTGGCACATTGTGGTTCCAGGATGAGAAATAAGATACACCACGAGGCATATGTGGCACATTGTGGTTCCAGGATGAGAAATAAGATACACAACGAGGCATATGTGGCACATTGTGGTTCCAGGATGAGAAATAAGATACACCACGAGGAATATGTGGCACATTGTGGTTCCAGGATGAGAAATAAGATACACCACGAGACATATGTGGCACATTGTGGTTCCAGGATGAGAAATAAGATACACAACGAGGCATACGTTTCAATAGAAGTTTAATTATGCAAAGCAGATGTTAAGGAAATCCAAAGCTAAGGCTCTGTCATTTTTTGATCAAACCATTACCAGAATCAATCTCATAAGAAATGTTTTCCCATTCCTTTTGCCGCAAGCAAGAAACAACCCCCTCTCCATTTAAAATTTGCATTACAGGGTCATAAATACCCTTATTTTCACGTGTTAGTTCGTACATGCTTGGTTTATATATAACTGGAGATCACCACTGTTTTAACTTTATTCTTGGCGGTCTCTATTAACTCTTTTTGACTCTATTCACATCAAACTTAGTAGTCGCAGCTCGGGTGGGTGTTGGTATTCCCAAAAAACCTCTACTTACGATTTGGTAATCAATGCAGCTCGATCACGACACGATCACACAAAACTACATCGATTAAGGAGAATATTCAATTCAGATTTGTATAACAACCTTAATAGGATTGGCGTAAATAGGTTTGTTTTTGTAAATAGACAATGTAATTGGGAACAGGTAAAGTTCTACTGAGACCGTGGTTATCGTTAGAAAGTATGGCTAGTGATGCCTTAGCTTGTGGTAGATGACGCAGTTGAAAAAAGTTTTTTTCTCACTATCTCAGGGATGTTACTGATGCGAAAAATATATAAAAACATTTTTTGAAGCGGGTTGTACGTCGTGTCAAAATTTGAGCTTAATCGATGCAGAAAGTTTTGAGTTTTTGAAGCGTACACAAACCAACATTAATTTTTTTTATATACAAATTAAAAATTTTGCAAACACGTTTAAAATATACACATATAAAACAAAAACTAATGCATTACTTTACATATCAATATAAATAGAAATCACTCGAATAATATAATACATTTGTATAGTCATTATATTCTAACTTGTTTTAAAACCATTTAAACATTTTGTTTTTATTGAAAGTATTGTTTATACCAAACTAGAATAATCCTCTATTTTAGTGCCACCAGAGGTTTACCTGCTTCAAAACATTGCTTTATTTCTCTCATTAAGTGGTTTGTAAAAACATTACATTCAGATCAACTATTGCGCCATCTGTGACATTTTATCTTTAGTTTTAAACCTGGTGACTGAACGTGAATAATCATTTTTTAATATTAAAAATGCAAAAATCATCAACCCACAGGCAGAGATTTATTTCAATTTTGACAAGAGTTTTAGGTTAAGTACGTAGAATCACTGTAGATGGCACTATCTGCACTCGCCAGACACCGGGA
>JBAIZL010000384.1:125000-135000 GCA_036971475.1 Prosapia bicincta | reverse complement strand
ATAATGCAGACCTTGTGTGACAAATTCCTTAACAGTTTGTCTATAATCGGTTCAGGGAAGGAATGTATTCGTGTAACCCACTGTCAATCGATCGCCTTTACCCTAACGACCAGCTGTGCAGAACAAGTAGTTTACAGGGTTTTGTTATCGATAGATTACATTTGTTAAAGGTTTGCGCACTTAAAATGATAAGGATTATTAATAGTCAAAGCTGGGACGTTTGAGATCTAAACGTCTCTTCTTTAGCCGTCTCTTTCTCTCCCTATACTCCACCCACTTTCTTTCTCCCTCTGTTCTCTCACGTCTTCTCTCTCCTTCCACTTACCTTTTTCTCTCCCTCCCCTTACCCTTCTCTCTCCGTCCACCTCCCTCTCTTGTTCCACTTCTCTCAGTTTAGCTCTTTATGTCGGTCAAACCTGTTGCCACCTACACGCCCGCGCTCGTGCGCGTTCAGGCACACAGACACACACACACACACACACGAAATCATTTTGTTAAATTTATTAATTCAATTTGTTTTCTTTTTCGTGGATACTTATTATCTGAGGGCGTTCTCTGATACAAATACATTTATTTCCATTGTTTTCACGTTTTTACTTGAAAAGGTTAATGTTGTTTTTCTTTCTTTAAACAAACGTTAGACTTTTTTTAAAAAACAGTAGTTCTTTTAAATCTTCTTCAACGTAAGTTCAATTGATCCAAACCTTGATTCAGACATGATTAAAAGATTTCACGGACATGGATTATCCAAAGCGACTTTTAGTTGTCATGTTAGCAATCCATTGGCTCAGGTTAGATCGTTACACCCTCTGAGTTTTATTATTTATTTTCCTTCTTTATCAGATAGAGGTCGTACCCTTAGCTATATGCAGTTTCTATCAACTACTCATAGAGTGCACTAGAAGCAATGTTCTAACAAGCATAGCCTCACTAACAGGTTACTGTGTTTGTAAGATAATACTCCTCCTTATCACTAAGAATAAGGATATTTTAGCACCCAAGGTTTCTTTCTTGCCAAACGTTTTCCATCCCTCTCTTAGCGCGTACTGTTTTATTTTAATATATCATTTCAATACCCATTAAATTCGCCATGGAAAGCGCTTATCAGCTTGATACATGGGCAATCAATCCCGTTTCCTTGAATCGCGTTAGGAATACTAACTGAGACTAAGGGAGCTCGCTAGAGGTTAGCTGCCACGAAGATTTGGGGTTCTGGGGGTCCAGACCTGGGTATAAAAAAAACAATGATAACTTGGAAAAAACATAACACACACGCACGTGATCAATGTTAAGTTAGATATTACACCCGCTGGTTTTATTATTTCTTTGCTTCTTTATCAGATAACGCTCCTACCATTTAACACAATTTCAATCAACTATCCATAGAGTGCAGCGCCAGAAGCAGTGTTCTAACAATGAGAACATGGAATTAGGTAGAGATATATCTGCCTCTTCACTCTTCCTCGCCGAGACGCAAAACAGACACTCCAGAGATAATGGTGCCTAATGGTGCCTGGTTTATAGACAACGTTTAGGTGTGCTTTGTCTGTAACTATGGTTAACATATTTTATGTACGAAACATTTTACTAAAGAGAAATTCCGATTGCACTTTTTGGCGTATTTAAAGACAGAGAAAGAACAGCAATGTATGCTTTCTGTTGAGTGGGAGGTCGCTGCTCATAGTGGTGACGAAAGAAGGTAATTTGGAAGATACACAAGACAGACAGAATGAAATTAGACTAAAAGACAACATATAAGGGATTAATGATTTTCTTGAGGAACTGTGGCCTATGTTATAATATTATAAATAATAAACCCAATAACCACTAAATAATAAATAAAGTTAATTTGTGGTTATTGGGTTTATTATTTAAAATATTATATAAGGGATTGTTAAAACCACATCTTCTAGAGAAAGGCAACAACCACCGAGAGGACAAAACATTGGAGGGACATCCCTGTAAATTTGTGGAGTTTATATAGCGTCAACACGTTTGACACTGAAATCTAATATAACCAAGATTCTTTCATATCTTGCATAAAATATCAACCCAAGTATTGGGCGGACTATTCTCTACACCCCGCTAAAATTTGTCTTTTTATTAAACAAATTTCGCCTCCTTATTACAGCCTATATACATACACGCACTTTATAATATGTAACAACTTTATATTGGTAAAACAAGCCAATTTATCTACATTTACTACATAGAGAAGGATACAATTCTCACGAATAATAATCACAATTAATGCCAATTAGATGGTGAACATGGAAGATTTCACGAGATATAAACATTTTTAAAAGTATTCGTCTTAGACAATCTATTGAGATATTTTTCATTATTAACTTCAAATTTGAGAACGTATATAAGCAATAGCTAATGTCTAAGTCTTTTTCAATTCCTTCTATTAGTTCACTCTTTTTTTACCTATATCTTGTTCAAATTTTCAGTCGTTAATAGAATACTTTTTATTCATCCACTCAAGTTCAGATTTTTTTAAACTTGTAAATGACAATTGGTGTTACTATGCTTTATTTCAAATATTATTTCATTAATAAATATAATAAATTTATTTAAGTTTTATACGAGCGAAATACTTTTCACAAAAGGGGCAAGGTGTGCAGTGTAGTCATTTCGTCATATTTGGTTTAAAACAAGTGATATATGATTTCATAAAACAGCTGACTTTATGTTATTGGTTATGAGGTAGAACAGCCTTTTTAACGCATAGGTTACACTACATTAGCAATACGTTTATTCAATTACTTCTATTAGCTCACACTCTTCTTATATTTATATATATATATATATATATATATATATATATATATCTTGTTCAAATTTTCAATCTTTAATAATTATCAAGTTCAAATAGATTTTCTTAAACTTATAGTGGCTGACGCTTTATGTTATTACAGTTTATTTTATATTCATTCATTATTTAAATTTAATGAATAAATTTTAGTTTTGCATGAGAGAAATACATTGCACAAAAGAAGCAGGGTATGCAATATAGTTGTTTCGTCCCATCTGGCTTAAAATAAGTGATAACATACACTTTTTAGAAAAGGGGCAAGGTATGCAATATAGTTACTTAGGCCATTTAGGTTAAAATTGACGGCATCATGATTTCATAAAACAGCTGATTTCATGTTATTGGTTACGAGGTAGAACAGCTGTTTTATCGCATAGGTTATGTTACTTATTAATATTAATTGTAATTATTTAATAAAAATAACTAAAACAAAGTAGGAACTGACTTGAAACAAATTTTTTTTTATATTGCTTGTTACAGAATATAAAAATAATATAAAATTACATTATGACAACAATTCCACGCAAATAATTTCTTTACGAAAATAATGCCGAACACTAAGACATGAGATTCTTCGGTGAAAACATTATTTTTAAACATCTAAAAGCAATTTGTTTCACATTTATTATATTGCTCAAACAGATCCTAGAATAAAATTGAAAATCTTATGATACGGCAGAAAAGGCTCCAAACGTGGTGACGGAGTATTGGATGTTGGGAAATGGTCGAGCAGAATTGTCGAGAACAGGAAAGAATTATAATATAGACGCATGAGCGCGATCGGATATTCCTGTAACATACAATTATATAGATATATATGTAAATGTAATAAGGATGGAGGAAGATGTGTTACTAATAAAAACCCAACTTTTCCTAACCTTAATAGAAATCTGTGCAGGTTTTACCCGTAACTAGTTTGGGGACCAAATACACAACCCATGCGCTACTCTAGTTTTCCCAGAATGTCTATAAAAGCTCGTAAAACATATCTTATACGTGAGTTCAGAAAATCCGTGAGTACACTACGAATACTTGTTTAGCAACCTAACACACAGCCAGACAAATAGGTATACACACTGGTAGACCTGCATAATTTCTGCAGTTTATTTTTTTAATAATTATAACATGTTTTAGACAATCATGTTGCCATTTTCAGTCATAATTGTAATCTAACTTTTTGGAATAATTTTCTGTTGTTAAAAAATAATAAAAAATACGCAAAAACCTCAAAGCACAAATATTTTTATTCTAACATGATATACATCGTGTATTGTATATCATACCTCTGAGGATGGTCACTTGGTAACCGAAATGTACAACCAAGTTAGAATAAAAAGTTAGAATATGTTATATATATTTTTAATGTATTAAAAATCATATTCAAGGGTTGAATAAAGGAAGATTGGTTTTGCCTAGCGAACACATTATTACTTCTGAACATAAATTGCAATTACAACATAAGCAAATCAAAGTTTACGGCCCAACATAAAACCTGTGTCCCATTACAGTAACCGATTTTACGCTCATTGCAAGTCGCTAAATGGCAATTGTAATAATTGCCAATTTGGTACCGCAATGAGGTCTGATTTCAACGCATTTAAACACGTTTTATTTACATTCGGTACCATTTTAACAGATGTATTAGAAATCTCAACATTTCATCTCGGAACATTTCCACCACTGGTGATGTTAAGGGTTTTCTAAATACCCCATTAAATTTCTGTTCGCAGAATACAGGTATATAATCTATTTTATTTTAAATATGAATTATATGTGTTTTTTTAAAGCGATTAGAAATGACTCAACATCGCTTACTTATGCTAATGTCTAGATTTAAGTTTGGTGCTTTTTCGTACCTGTGGCATGTTGTGGTTTTAGAGACATCATTGGGTTTTTTTCATATATAAATAATATTTTAATAATGTTAGGGCAGTTAAATAAAAAAATTTTAAAAAAATTTTTAACAACATTGTAATGGATTTGGCATAGCTATTTATTTGATCTAATTTGCACATATGTTAATTTTATTTGTTTAATATTCCTGATGATGTTGGTACTGTTAGCCAACGAAAAGCTTTGAATTGTAAATTCAATTATAATTCTTGTATTTGTATTTTGACTTAGTTCTTTATTAATACACAAGAATACATATTGCTATAATTATAAAAATAGTATTATATTATTTTATTCATTATTTCACATTAATTTATGTTATGTCTTAGAAAAACAGATTAAATATAAAGTTCTTTAACACATGAAAGGAAAGGTTAAGCACTTGTTTAATATTGAATTTATAGATTTTGATTATATCTTTAATGTTTTGGAAGGGGCATAAAACCAGTACCGGCCATTGGAGAGGTACCTCGGACGGCGCCTCAGGGTACTGACGAGTTTTCTTAACTATAGAAAATGTCTTTAATAAATATTTGTAGAAACTTAAAATAATCAAGTGAATACGTAAATGCAATAGACAGCAGGCATGAGAAAAATTTCAAATTTTTAATTCTCTTAAGCAAAACTCTATTTTTTATTCACAAAAATACGTTTGTTTATAGGCTATGTAAAAAATTGCGCTCTTTATACGTTTTGTGTGTTTTTGTACATTTTTAACTTTTAAGCAAAAATCAGATTTTCAAAACTAAACTGCCTTCCTTACTTATCCTCCCGAATATTGTATTTTCCTCATTCTCGAGAAACGATTGTCATTTTTTCGCCGGTGATTCCAAAACTGCTATTTTGTCTCGGACGCGAGGGAAAAGACTTTGATCTATAGCTTCTGCAATAAAGTTCTAACTATGTCTATTATTTTTTTTCATATTGAAGTTTCCCAACGACATATTAAATGTTTAAAAACTAGATTGTAAAAGAGTAATTTGTAAAATATTTGCAGTGAGATATAATTGTTATTAGTAGTAAACCTATTTCAATTACTCTACCCTTACAAGGCCGTCGAAAGAAATTTAAATAGTAAACCCTAAAGCAGGCGCTGCATAAAACAGCTGTTTTTTTTCATTCCATAATAAACCAATGCAACAAAATTCCCTTTATACTTGTGCAAGGGCTAAGTTGGCTATTCTGCGTCACATGATGATCTTTATGGACATATGATTTGGTTGGCGTTCGGTAGAAATGACCCATTCGTGTGTAAACACTGATATCTACACTGAAGAAAAGGTTTACGCATTTGGAGTTTTTCTTCGATATATCACTGTTCACACGCGAATGGATTGTTAAATGTTAAAATTTTGGACCATGTTATATTGGTTTATTTTTAATTATACGTAAGGTTGACGTGAAAATAAATAAACCTTTTGCTTACCCTCGTTTAAGTATTGTTTCAGGTAGCCATCCTTAAAATTTGAACTTACAACTAATAATATACACACAAAATATTTTAAAGTCTATTATTTTAAAACCTACTTAATTTTTTTAAAAAATGTTATTTTAATTTTTTTTATTGAATGGTTACAATATAAATAAAGTATTATAAACTATGCGTTAAAACAGCTGCTTTACCACATAACCTACAACACAAAATCATATGCTTTCACTTGTTTTTATCCAAATGGAACGGAGTAAATATACTGCAAACGTTCCAAAAAATATTTATATCTATACGTTATGCAAAGAAAATGTGTCGGATTTCCAAGAAATGTTAATATCAATACGATATACAAAGAAAATGAGTCGGATTTCCAAGAAATGTTAATATCAATACGATATACAAAGGAAATGAGTCGGATTTCCAAGAAATGTTAATATCAATACGATATACAAAGAAAATGAGTCGGATTTCCAAGAAATGTTAATATCAATACGATATACAAAGGAAATGAGTCGGATTTCCAAGATATGTTAATATCAATACGATATACAAAGAAAATGAGTCGGATTTCCAAGAAATGTTAATATCAATACGATATACAAAGAAAATGTGTCGGATTTCCAAGAAATGTTAATATCAATACGATATACAAAGAAAATGAGTCGGATTTCCAAGAAATGTTAACATCAATACGATATACAAAGAAAATGAGTCGGATTTCCAAGAAATGTTTATATCAATACGATATACAAAGAAAATGTGTCGGATTTCCAAGAAATGTTAATATCAATACGATATACAAAGAAAATGAGTCGGATTTCCAAGAAATGTTAATATCAATACGATATACAAAGAAAATGAGTCGGGCTTCAAAGAAATGTTTATATCAATACGATATACAAAGAAAATTAGTCGGATTTCCAAGAAATGTTTATATCAATACGATATACAAAGAAAATGAGTCGGATTTCCAAGAAATGTTAATATCAATACGATATACAAAGAAAATGAGTCGGATTTCCAAGAAATGTTTATATCAATACGATAAACAAAGAAAATGAGTCGGGCTTCCAAGAAATGTTAATATCAATACGACATACAAAGAAAATGAGTCGGATTTCCAAGAAATGTTAATATCAATACGATATACAAAGAAAATGAGTCGGATTTCCAAGAAATGTTAATATCAATACGTTATGCAAAGAAAATGAGTCGGGCTTCCAAGAAATGTTAATATCAATACGATATACAAAGAAAATGAGTCGGATTTCCAAGAAATGTTAATATCAATACGATATACAAAGGAAATGAGTCGGATTTCCAAGAAATGTTAATATCAATACGATATACAAAGAAAATGAGTCGGATTTCCAAGAAATGTTAATATCAATACGATATACAAAGAAAATGTGTCGGATTTCCAAGAAATGTTAATATCAATACGATATACAAAGAAAATGAGTCGGATTTCCAGGAAATGTTAACATCAATACGATATACAAAGAAAATGAGTCGGATTTCCAAGAAATGTTTATATCAATACGATATACAAAGAAAATGTGTCGGATTTCCAAGAAATGTTAATATCAATACGATATACAAAGAAAATGAGTTGGATTTCCAAGAAATGTTAATATCAATACGATATACAAAGAAAATGAGTCGGGCTTCCAAGAAATGTTTATATCAATACGATATACAAAGAAAATTAGTCGGATTTCCAAGAAATGTTTATATCAATACGATATACAAAGAAAATGAGTCGGATTTCCAAGAAATGTTAATATCAATACGATATACAAAGAAAATGAGTCGGATTTCCAAGAAATGTTTATATCAATACGATATACAAAGAAAATGAGTCGGGCTTCCAAGAAATGTTAATATCAATACGACATACAAAGAAAATGAGTCGGATTTCCAAGAAATGTTAATATCAATACGATATACAAAGAAAATGAGTCGGATTTCCAAGAAATGTTAATATCAATACGATATACAAAGAAAATGAGTCGGCTTTCCAAGAAATGTTTATATCAATACGATATACAAAGAAAATGAGTCGGATTTCCAAGAAATGTTTATATCAATACGATATACAAAGAAAATGAGTCGGATTTCCAAGAAATGTTAACATCAATACGATATACAAAGAAAATGGGTCGGATTTCCAAGAAATGTTTATATCAATACGATATACAAAGAAAATGAGTCGGATTTCCAAGAAATGTTTATATCAATACGATATACAAAGAAAATGAGTCGGATTTCCAAGAAATGTTAATATCAATACGATATACAAAGAAAATGAGTCGGATTTCCAAGAAATGTTTATATCAATACGATATACAAAGAAAATGAGTCGGGCTTCCAAGAAATGTTAATATCAATACGATATACAAAGAAAATGAGTCGGATTTCCAAGAAATGTTAATATCAATACGATATACAAAGAAAATGAGTCGGATTTCCAAGAAATGTTAATATCAATACGATATACAAAGAAAATGTGTCGGATTTCCAAGAAATGTTAATATCAATACGATATACAAAGAAAATGAGTCGGATTTCCAGGAAATGTTAACATCAATACGATATACAAAGAAAATGAGTCGGATTTCCAAGAAATGTTTATATCAATACGATATACAAAGAAAATGTGTCGGATTTCCAAGAAATGTTAATATCAATACGATATACAAAGAAAATGAGTCGGATTTCCAAGAAATGTTAATATCAATACGATATACAAAGAAAATGAGTCGGGCTTCCAAGAAATGTTTATATCAATACGATATACAAAGAAAATTAGTCGGATTTCCAAGAAATGTTTATATCAATACGATATACAACGAAAATGAGTCGGATTTCCAAGAAATGTTAATATCAATACGATATACAAAGAAAATGAGTCGGATTTCCAAGAAATGTTTATATCAATACGATATACAAAGAAAATGAGTCGGGCTTCCAAGAAATGTTAATATCAATACGACATACAAAGAAAATGAGTCGGATTTCCAAGAAATGTTAATATCAATACGATATACAAAGAAAATGAGTCGGATTTCCAAGAAATGTTAATATCAATACGATATACAAAGAAAATGAGTCGGCTTTCCAAGAAATGTTTATATCAATACGATATACAAAGAAAATGAGTCGGATTTCCAAGAAATGTTTATATCAATACGATATACAAAGAAAATGAGTCGGATTTCCAAGAAATGTTAACATCAATACGATATACAAAGAAAATGGGTCGGATTTCCAAGAAATGTTTATATCAATACGATATACAAAGAAAATGAGTCGGGCTTCCAAGAAATGTTTATATCGATACGTTATGCTAAGGAAATGATTCAAGCCTCCAAAGAAGGTTTATATAAAGTTCTATAAACCTATTTATTGCATTTTCAATTATAGCATTAGGGTTCATTGAAACTCCTATTTTTTCTAACGCACAAGAACGTACCTCCATGTAATGCGATGTTTAGGTAATCGACTTACCCGTCTACATCGACTTATAGAGACTCTACTGTAACTATATTGCATACCTTGCCCCTTTCTGACGGCTTTGGCAGAGCATACTTTATACTCTAGGTGAGATATTTTTAACCAATTAAAATGCTCCACAATACGTTGAATGGAATGAGTATAGCTAGCTTGGAACCATATCAGCGTATTTATTTTTTATTCACTTTCTAAACATTTAGTCTTACTGAATCTAACACTGACAGTATGGGTACGATGTATTTACCCTTTTAATGTTATTATAGAGCCACTTGCAAATATTGTAATTATAAATGTGGTTTTACAACTTTTAAAAAACGTAAACCTTTTAATGTATCAAATGT
>JBAIZL010000384.1:85000-115000 GCA_036971475.1 Prosapia bicincta | reverse complement strand
CTGTAAGAAATGAAAATTTACAAGTCGAAAAAAATCCATTACAATAAACCCACCAAAATAGCGAGAGTCAGAAATATACAAAAACTTAAAACAGAAACAATAATTAAAACAACAAAAATTAATCAAAATTTACATACAAACCGAAACAAAAAATAACTTAGTATTTCCAGTAACAAAACAAAGACAACAAAAACTCTACATGTTTTTATTTTTACATGTATGCCTCGGAAAGTTTGTTTCTTTAAGTTTAGCTTTCAACTGTGTTATAAACTAATTTTGAATATACAGTAGGACCCTATATGGGACCGAACTCATTTGGTTAAATAAAAACTCAAATGAGTTAATTGTTTTTTCGAAAAGGAATGATTTTAATTAATTATTGCATGTATGTTGCTAATGGGAGACACAATTATATTTTTATAGTGCTATTATTTTTCCACGTTTCTGAAGTTAGGCCTTAGTGTATTCACATCGGATCGGAAATCGGGTTTCCCATAGAAAGTTGTTGCAAAAACCGATTAAAAACAGCATCTTATAATTCTTTGTTTTCTTTTGCATTCATTGATTTTCTTGAAACTTTCTTCTCCATTTCCAAGCACTGACACGAAGTTTAAACGAGTAGGTTTACTCCTTTTAATGTCTGAAATCGTTGATTTTCCAACACCGTACATCTCAGTCAACTATTTACCCGTAACTCCTTTATCTGATTTATGTATAGCTATACAAATATTCTTTGAGCTTAAAGTGAGGTAAAGTTAAAAACAAATAAAAAAATACATAAAACTCACAAATTAATCATGTATTTACTCATACGCGTTTCAGTAACAAAGTCGTCATCATCAGTGAGTGTTACTACTACAAACTTTCTACAAATTAGTGTGACACAAGAAACTTTTATTGTAACTTTTTGGTTAAAATCTTGAAATAATAATAAACTGTAATATTAATTATAAATTTTGATTATATGTAATTATGTTGTATGGTTAAAACTTTTATTGTAATTATTGAGTTAGGTACAATATTTCTATGTGATGTATAATGGTTAAAGTAGGGTTAATAACTGTTGGTTTGACAAGTGGGTGTGGCAACGCCTACTGTATAAATATGGAAGAGTAACCTTATTTTCACCCTAGTTGTAAGTTAGAGTTTGTAGTAGTAACACTCACTAATGATGATGACTTGGTCATTGAAACGTGTATAAGTAAATAAATGATTAATTTGTGAGTTTTGTGTATGTTTTTATTTATTTTTATCTATAACTACTTTATCCGCTAACGATAAGACAACTCGTTTTCTTTTAGAAGCCACGACGGACGACGAACCACACTCACAAACGAAACAAGGAACCGATGCGAAGGAGTACCATCAAAATAATAGGTCGAAGACACACTGGCTGACTAATCAAAAGGAATAGTGATAGTCGGGATGAGCGACAGACGGTCAACTATACAGAACTGAGACAGTGACCCAGCATCCAAATAATGTTTGAGTGTTTACATTAGCTTAGGAGAAAATGCCAATAGCACGTGAAGACAGAATCATCATTATTGATATCCCTGTATGTTTCCGTCTTGATTTGTATTCTGAAAATCTGACTGTATTTCGATTCGGATATGCTAAATTCGTATAATTGGAGTTCTGCTAGTTTTAAACGCACTCAAGTACTTATGGGTTTAATTCGGAATAAAGAATATATTGGCGCTATATTGCACGCTGCAGAACGACATCCTAATTTCAAGTACCACTGAATCAATTAACTTACCTGTATAATCTGTAGCTTAATTATGAATTATAAATTTTGAAGACTTAATATAAATCTCCTGCTAATTAGTAACATATCACTGGAATTTGTAAAAACAAATATAGTTATTTGAATTGTATTCAGCAATGGCTTGCATTAAACATAACGGTTCCCCGACACTGGAAGTTATTGCATCGCGTGTAGCTAAACTATTAGGAAATAACTGTTATGCAAATTAGAACCGAACGTGTTTCTTAGTTGGAACTGAGCAAAGCTGGCAAGTTTCCATGTATGGACAGTTTCGTATAGTCCTCTTATTTATCACTCTTATAAGCGCGAAGTTCATTATTACGTTTAACGTTTATTTGGCACGCGATAACTTACATGAAAATTATGTCGTTAAAGTCTTTTTTATTGTAATTGTTATTATTTATATATTAGACCTATTACAACTTACGTTTTCATTAAACAACTAACGGAAATATAAAAAAAAAAATTATGTCATTCCTACTTTAATAAATAAAGAAGAATTTTATGTTAGTTACATTTTATTATATAATTACAGCTAGTATAAATATAACTGAATTATAATATTAAGTGGCAAAATAAAGGGCAAATCATGTATTAAACCTAATTAATTTAATTTAATTTAATTAATGAATAAACTATATTAAAATCAATTATCATCCATTGCAAAGACAAAATGTGTTTATGAACTTGAGTGGATGAATAAAAAAATATTTTATTTACGATTGAAACATTGGCCAAAATATATAAATATATTCGGGAGAGAGTGAACGAAGGAATTAAAAAATAACGACAAACGTGCAACCTCAGTTTATTTCACTGCCTTGCAGATTTGTAATCAAGGAAATCACAAAAAAAAATATTGCCTTTTAAAAGTTCTATTAGCTATAGGCAACTACGCTTTACCAAAGCAGCAGTTATAAAAGTACCTGGATAATTAGGAGAATTGTTTTTAAATATTATAGTAAAATATTCCAAGACGTAAGTGCATCTTATTATGTTAAAAATCTATTCTTCCTCAATTGAGTAGAACATAAATTCTGATTTTTGTGTTGTGTAGTTGGTTACAAGTGTAACAATATTATTATTAATTGTAACATACATTCATTTATACAAAACAACAAATATCTCAATATTGATAATAAATAAATAAATGACAATTAACTCTTAAAATCATTTGATATCGATACCAAACAATTTTATTTCAATGGGATGTTTTCTACCTTAAAAATTTCAAAATATTTCGTTTTTTGTTGATTGTTGCATTTAAAATGGGGATTAAAATACCATAATAATATCCATCTAAAAATCTAAACAGTTTTCAAAATTGTGTATATTCACGAAAAATGTTTTAAAGTTTTTAACTTAAAATTCGTCACTTGAATTAAAATTAAATAATATAATATATAATTATTACAGTGATCTGAAATACTAATTCATTTAAGAATAACAACGACGTAATAGTAACTTCACGCTTCTAAGAATAATATAAAAACGGGTTTATACCACGCGATCATTTTATTACAAATACTTCAACCTAAGAAATAAGTCATTGTAATTTCTTACTTGGAATTATTTTTAAAAGAAACTTCTACTCTATCTACCTTTCTAACGAATGACGATGTTTGAGGGGGCTTAGGTTGTAACTTTATTTTACTCCCCTCCGTGTTTCCAACGGCCTTGTTTTGTCACATACAAACATGGCATTTAAAGTCTGTTGTTGAAAGTCAATGGACTAAAATAAACCGCCTTTACGGTGTTTTATCTTCTATCAGATATTTATACAAAACATGCGGGCGCATTGTTAAAGTGCTAAGCTGGTACGGTAAATTCTAAAAGTTTCATGTTGATAAAATCTTAGACAATTCGTTTGAAATAGAAGGGACGCGATATTTAGGAGCCGTAGAATAGTACAAAGCGTTTAGTATTTCTCTACCAAAATGCTGAGGCTGGTCTCACCGTAGCTAAAGTATTAGTAAAGGTATTTTTTAAATATAATTCTATTCAAGAACAATTCAATGCAAATTTAATTTCTTCTCTGTGATTTAATTAAAAAACGATAATCACAGTTGTTATTATAAACGATCGACCGTTGGTCCGCATAAAGGTCTCACGGGCAACATTATAGGCAATCAAACGAAATAGAGATTTCTTCGATAATTATGGGTCCAGCAAAAGTGAAACAAAATAGTGAATACGTAACCGCTAGGTGAATAGTTAACAAAACCGATTTAACAAAAATAATCGATGTTTACACAACTTTAAAAACAAAGACTATAGTGCATCTTATTGAAAGTTATAATAAACTCTTCAAATTTTTACAACACATTTGCTTAAAAGAAAACGTTAAGAAAATCTTTTATTATAAAAAGATATTTTATTAAAGACGTACTTTTATGTGTAAAAACGATATTGTGAAACAAGAAATAGTTTTTTAAACATTTTAATTCATCAAAATTTTGCTTTGAAGTAAAAGTTACTAAACACTATAGGAAAATTACAACTAATATAATTACTATTAAACTCGATTCACGATACATTTAGTAATTTCGATTAATATAATTATCAATAAACTCAATGCCACTGTACATTGTACCATTTCGATTAATATAATTATCAATAAACCCAATGCCACGGTACATTGTACCATTGCGATTAATATAATTGTCAATAAACTGAATGCCACGGTACGTTGTACCATTGCGATTAATATAATTATCAATAAACTCAATGCCACGGTACATTGTACCATTGCGATTATTATAATTATCAATAAACTCAATGCCACGGTACATTGTACCATTTCGATTAATATAATTATCAATAAACCCAATGCTACGGTACATTGTAACATTGCGATTAATATAACTATCAATAGACCCAATGCCACGGTACATTGTACCATTGCGATTAATATAATTATCAATAAACTCAATGCCACGGTAAATTGTACCATTGCGATTAATAAAATTGTCAATAAACTCAATGCCACGGTACATTGTACCATTTCGATTAATATAATTATCAATAAACCCAATGCCACGGTACATTGTACCATTTCGATTAATATAATTATCAATAAACCCAATGCCACGGTACATTGTACCATTGCGATTAATATAATTATCAATAAACTCAATGCCACGGTACATTGTACCATTTCGATTAATATAATTATCAATAAACCCAATGCTACGGTACATTGTAACATTGCGGTTAATATAATTGTCAATAAACTCAATGCCACGGTACATTGTACCATTTCGATTAATATAATTATCAATAAACCCAATGCCACGGTACATTGTACCATTGCGATTAATATAACTATCAATAGACCCAATGCCACGGTACATTGTACCATTGCGATTAATATAATTATCAATAAACTCAATGCCACGGTAAATTGTACCATTGCGATTAATAAAATTGTCAATAAACTCAATGCCACGGTACATTGCACCATTTCGATTAATATAATTATCAATAAACCCAATGCCACGGTACATTGTACCATTTCGATTAATATAATTATCAATAAACCCAATGCCACGGTACATTGTACCATTTCGATTAATATAATTATCAATAAACCCAATGCCACGGTACATTGTACCATTGCGATTAATATAATTATGAATAAACTCAATGCCACGGTACATTGTACCATTTCGATTAATATAATTATCAATAAACCCAATGCTACGGTACATTGTAACATTGCGGTTAATATAATTATCAATAAACCCAATGCCACGGTACATTGTACCATTTCGATTAATATAATTATCAATAAACCCAATGCCACGGTACATTGTACCATTGCGATTAATATAATTATCAATAAACTCAATGCCACGGTACATTGTACCATTTCGATTAATATAATTATCAATAAACCCAATGCTACGGTACATTGTAACATTGCGGTTAATATAATTGTCAATAAACTCAATGCCACGGTTCATTGTACCATTTCGATTAATATAATTATCAATAAACTCAATTCACGATACATTTAGTCATTTCGAATAATATAATTATCAATAAACTCAATGCCACGGTACATTGTACAATTTACATATTTATCAATAAACTCAATTCCACAATACATTATATTAATACAATTAATGTATTTATCAATAACTCAACACCACGATACATTGTGCCATTGCATTTGAAATATTTATCAATACACTAAATGTCACGATACATTGAGCCATTACTATTTACATAATTTTCAATAAACTCAATGCTACGATATATCCTGGCATTCAATTAATATATTTATCAATAAACTCAATGTTACAATACGTTGTGTCATCCAAGTCATATATTTATCAATAAACTGAATTCCACAATACATTTTACCATTAGAAATTATATAATTATTAATAAACTCAATGCCACTATAGGCCTACATTGTGCCATTGAGTCTTTTTATAATTATATTAAATGCATATTTTTATTAAGTGGGAAAAGTTAACATTGCATAGCATCCCCCAATAGCCTCCACTTTTCCTATATGCGTTTCAAGACACTAATTAAGCACTTCTGACTGTCAAATAGTCATTATTTCTGAACAAACTGTAGTTAAATTATGAATAGTAAAAATCATTTTCCAAATCATTTTTACTGAGCTCATTGCCATTTCGGCAATTCTTTGCAAATCCATCCTCAACAAAATATTTTGTTGCCTATGAGGATGGTTGCTTAACAAGCAAAATCTGCATAAGGTTGAGTGGCTACTGAATGAACCACATATTTTCATACAAATAAACGTATCTCAGTCAATCCCCACTAGGATTTTTAAATTTAATGCTTTTACTTTAAACTAAAGCGAACTGGGATATGTTCAAGGAGCTAACTGACGCACTTCTGAAGGACAGCATAGTTGATACCAATCCCGACAAATCCACTCAACGTTTTGTAGAAGGGATTCTGACTGCCGCCAAGGCGAGTATTCCGAGAGGGCAAGCCAAAAAGTACAAACCCTTCTGGACCGGGTCCCTCACCGATTTAAAAGCAAATAGAAACATTGCTAGGCGAAAGGCGGAAACCACCAATAGTATGATTGACTGCGTTGACTTGAGAAAACGTCAAGCCACTCTCAAACAAGGCATAGTACAAGCCAAAAGAACAGCTTACAGAACCTTCATATCTAAGCTAGATTTCCGTAAAGAAGGTAGCAAGGCACACAGATTCATCTCGAGCCTCAATAACGAGAAATCAAGCCATCAATGGGAACCGATTAATGACAACGCCACATGTGGTAGAATGCTCACAGAACCAGACCAAATAGCCAACGCTCTATGCAAACACTATCCTGCTGTCAGCAGGCTGCATGTTACATCAGAAGAGAGGAAGAGTATCATGGTAGAAACAGCTGCAGAAAACGACCACCCTCCATTTGACAACCCCTTTACACTTCAGGACCTTGAGCTAGCTTTAGCTTGCTTGAAGAATGGCAAATCTGCGGGACCTGATGGTATATTCCCCGATTTTGTTCGCCACCTAGGAGAAACCGCAAAACAAACCTTCCTCAAACTCATTAATCTCACATGGAAGACCAGAGTCCCCCATCAATGGAGGAAAGCCGAGATAATATCACTGTTAAAAAAGGGGAAAGCTGCGAACCTGCTGTCTAGTTATCGGCCCATCTCTCTCACCAGTGTATGTTGCAAGGTGGCAGAAAAAATGATCGAACGCAGACTGCGCGAGTTTCTGGAAACCATCGGAGCAATAAGCGACAACCAAGCTGGCTTCCGCAAATACAGATCCACTACAGACCAAATCGTCAAGTTTACACAAGCGGTCAAGGATGGGTTTAACCATAAACAATCAACCCTCGCTGTTTTCGTTGATTTCAAAGCAGCATATGACAAAATCTGGCGGCATTTGCTCCTACATAAGCTGAAACGCAGGGGAGTGACCGGTAACATGCTCAGGTGGATCAAAAGCTTCTTATCTCACCGCTTTATCAGGTGCAAGTTTCAAAACAGTACATCTTCTTACCGCCAACTACGACAGGGTCTTCCCCAGGGAGCGGTGCTTAGCTGTTTATTATTCAATGTCATGATAGACGACCTTCAGCAGGCTATTGAATCAATTTTGGGAATGCAGTGTCTCTTTTTTGCTGACGATGTGGTTTTATGGGCAACAGGCAGCGGCATACAACGCCTCCAAGATGCAACTAACTCCGCACTTATCAGCCTAGAAAAATGGTCAAATCAAAACAAAATGGAGGTTAGTGTGGAGAAAACCACTGCCCAACTATTTACACTCTCAACTAAACCAGGCACATTTCAGGTCCAATACAGGGGCACAAACCTCCAGCAAACAACTCAATCGAGGTATCTCGGCATTATACTAGATACCAGGCTTTCCTTCAGCCATGTAAGGTCTACGGCTGAAAAAGCACAAAAGCGCAACAATCTACTGAAGCGATTGACGTCAACCAAGTGGGGAGCAACACAGGATGTCCTAAGCACGGCCTACAAAACATATGTCCGTCCAGTGATGGAGTATGGGAGCGAAGTTGTGTCTATCTCCTCTAACAGTACTCTATCTAAATATGACGTGGTCCAAAACAATGCCCTAAGGACGATCACTGGAGGTGTCAAATCCACCCCCATAGTGGCGATGCAGTTACAAGCAGATATAGAACCCCTGGAATCCAGAAGGGAGAAAAGCACTTTAAAATTTTGGGAAAGAGCTAGGCGAATAGACTCCAGTCACTGGAGTAGGTACAGACCAGCAACTCAGAGGTTGAATGATCTATTAAATTTAAAACTTCTGCTATAAAAATTTAAATGTCTACTTTTTTCACTATTTTTATTAGTGCACACTATACTTATATATATATATATATATATATATATATATATATATATATATATAAATATATATATATATATATATATATATATATATATCCTGTTCACATTATCAACCGTTAAGAAAATACTTTTTATTGGTTCACTCAATTTATAATACAGTTTTTTAAACTTGTAATGGATGACACTTTATGTTATTACAGCTTCTTTCAAATATTGATTAATTAATTAATTTTAGATTTATTTGGTAGAAAAACGTTTCACAAATGGGACAATATAGTTATTTTGTCTCATTCGGCTCAAATTAAGTAATAACATGATTTCATAAAACAGCTGATTTTATGTTATAGGTTATGTTGTAGAACAGCTGTTTTAACGCATTGGTTATGTTACTTAAATTATATTAATTGTAGTTATTTATTAAAAAGTACTTAGAATAAAATTTTGCTTCGTTTACCTAAGTAGGAATTGACTTTAAACAAGTTTTATATGTTTGTATATACTGTTTTCTATATATGTTTTAAGGAAATACGTTGCTCCATACTATAATAAGTTAGCCGTGTGTCTAGGTGGTTGGTAAATGCATCACATCTAACTGCTCCACAGTCTTTACAAGGGTATTTATTCAGGCCGTAATAAAGCGCAATTACGTCTTGTGATGAAGTGGCACTGGGTGTTAGACAGTAACTCGTATTACGTATTTACACAGAGACGCTCTATTAGGAAACCTTTAACGCGATCACAGCTGACTTGTGCGCTTGCGCAGAGTTTCAGTAGTGTATCTATGCTTCACAGATACGCCGTCGGGAAGGAATCTGTCAGATATCTATGTACGAACTCATTTCCTTTTAGTACTTGAGATGGTAGCTTGTGTCCCAGGATATATACTCTGGTTTTGTCTTTTCTAAATAAAATGTGTAATCACCTGATTATGTGACAATGATTTTACGTTTATTTAACCGACTAAAGTGAAATTAGGTCTAATTGTAAGGTCTTGTGGGGAGGTTTTTAATAAAAATCTAGCTCCTCAAAGCGGTACATTTTTCGTCTCTAGGCCCCAATTCGGTATTTATGACACTTCTAAGGCCGTATCATGAATCTGTCCGTCACAGATGGATAAACAAGGAATATTATGGGTATAGACCTCTAATTAGTATGATGACAACCTAGCACAATCCGGATGATAGAGGGTTTTAGGCCTGCGTACCAGAGAGGATTACGGAACCCATTAATACGTTTCCTGACTGAAAATCTAGACACTATTGAAGTTCCTTCGTGAACAAGACGATCTGCGAGTTAATTTAGATGAGGGGTGTCTCGAGACCTAAGGACAGGGACATTGGCCTTGTGGGTCTATGAGGATCACCGAAGTTGTGAGATGGAGTAGGCTTAAAATACGTGATAACATATGATTTCGTAAAGCAGCTGATTTTTTGTCACAGGTTATGTGTTATAAAAGCTCTTTTAACGCATAGGTTATATTACTTTATTTATATTATTAGTAATTATTTAATAAAAATTAACTAGAATAAAAGTAGGAATTGGCTTTTTTAATATATAATACTTGTTAAAACTAAAACAATACAAACATATAAGTCCTATTCTAAAAACATCACAACAAATTTCAAAATTTTTTAAACATTTACTAAAACTGACAGTGCGTTTTTGATACAAAATTCATCATTTAACCAAACACTATAACCTACATGAAGGAACATTAAAAAACTATCAACTACATACTTTTAAAACTATTTAATAAAAATAACCATTTTGTAAGATAACAATAAGCAATATATGCACCTTCATAATGTTACATGACTTATGAGTTTTAAAAGTTCTTTACATGTACATAATCTTTAATTTTACATATAATTTATTGTTCACGTTGTATTGTATTTTACGAAATATGTTGTATTTTATGATTTTAAAAAGATCTTAATTTTATTTAAGGTCAATATGCCTAAAACATCGCCAGATAAACAATTATATAGAAATAATACTCTTGTAAAATCCGTTAGAAGACTTCCAGTGTTAAAATAAAAACACTATAAATTTGTATAATGTGTAAGTACGTAAGAGTTTAGAAATTTATTTATTCGGATAATGTAAGGAAAGGACGACCTATCACGTAAATTGAGTGCAAATAAGGAAACTTGGTTGTCTAAACTGGGTTAGACGTTGCCTTTTGTAATGTAAATTTAGACGACCCTGCATCCTTTGCATTTCTACTACAGTTTCAGTAATTGTTACAACCAGAAAGTGTTTGCTTTCGATAAATAATTTTTATTTTCACATAACTACAAATCGTGATGTTTTTCTTAAATAAAAAAAAAAATGTTTAACCTAATTCCTACTTGAGTCAACAAAAAAACATTTTATTTTAGTTACCTTTTATTAAATAATTACAAATTATATAAATAAAGTAATATAACCTATGCGTTCAAACAGCTGTTCTACCTCATTACCTATAATACAGAATCGGCTGTTTTATGAAATTATGTGTTGTCACTTATTTTAAGCCAGATGGGACGAAATAACTATATTGCATACTTTGCCCCTTTTGTGGAAAGTTTTTCTTCCATATAAAACTAAAATTAATTCATTATATTTAGTAAATTACTTGATATTTTAAAACCGTATGAACATCATGTGTTATCTACTTCAGAATTAAAAAATGTATTTGAACTTGATTTGATGAATAAAAAGTATTTTACTGTCGATTGATATTTTGAACAAGACATAAAAAAGGAGAGCTTTTACTAGTAAGAGGAATTGAATAAGGTACTCCAGGGCTGCAATATTGACATATTGAAATATTGATCTTCGCGTCTTATGAGGGGGGAGGGGCATCTTCATAGTGTTATGCTACCAATTAAAGATGAAACAAATGCATCGAAACGGTCCTCTCTGCATATCAATATTTTAAAGTAAAAACATTTATAGCTTCTTATAAAAAGCTAATGGATGGACATAAACATAGAATTTCGTGTCAGTATAATTTCCGTCAGGTTATGCCATGAGTGACCACCAAGTGAATTAAATGGTAACATATAATTTCATTTATCAGCTGATTTTATGTTATAGATTATGTTGTAAAATAGTAGGTTATGTTACATTATTTATTGAGCATTGTTAAGGGAAAAGGTTAATACTAAGCAGTTTCTATGAGTTGATAATTATATTATTGTTTTATATTTTGATAAATCTCAATACATATAATTCAATATAACGATAATAATCATTTATATATTTTTAATCCAATTTCTTAAGTGAATACATTCTTAGGCGCGTCTGACAACAAATGTTTAGGTAATTTCTCATCACACAAAATTTTTTTCTCAATTCAAAATTGCTATAGACGTGACTGTAAACGTTTTCACTTCTTTCAGCAACCGAGTGCCGCAAAATATTTTTTTTTACATAACTTACGTACTTCTAGGTTGGGTTTTTATTATTTTGAAAAGTTGAGCTTCTTAGCCAAAATGAAAAATATGCCTTAAAAATCATAATTAAAAAGAAAGATTGTTTTGCTGAGTTGCGTCATGAAAGGCCTTCCGGTTACATAAAAGAATACATAAGAATGTCATTAACGCTACAATATGCTAAACACAAAGGAAATATTTCTCAGAAACTGCGTCGAGATCGTATTCTTATTCGTATTACAGATATTGTATTATTTTTACTTAAAGAACTTGTTTTTACCCTTTTACGTGATTTATTAACTGGGTTTTCTCAGTAGAGAAGAGAAATTCGTATTCATTAATATCCCGTCAGCTTAGAAATGCCGCGTATTTACAGCGATATCAGTCAGTTAGCTTTGTTACGCAATTAATGCTCAGTGAGGATTTCCAATTTCTGATACTATTAATTTAAATGTGATAAAACTTCTTTAAATGTCGATGAGACGAAATCTTATTAGAAGAACTAAGATCAAAAGTTGTATACTTTTACACGATCTAGTATAAATCGAAAACGCTAAATTTATTTAATTTGTATGCAATAACAAATTTAGAATCTACACAGGTTTCAAATTATTAAGTTTCAAAATCTACGTAAGATAGGCTACATTATTTAATAAATAAATAAAACTACGTAATTTCGTTAAATTTACTACCCACCTCGCATTTAATGATAACTGAAATTAATTCACCTTTGGCGATATTGAACGAAAAATCGTCAATCTCTAAATTTGATGATAACATATGATTTCATACAACAGCTGATTTTATGTTATAGGTTAGTTTACAAAGCAGTTGTTTTAACACGTAGGTTATGTTACTTCATTTATTATTTAAATTATTAATTAAGAAGTAACTAGAGGTACGCAGTTAAATTAATATTTATTTTACAGCTACGTAAATTTTGTTAAATTTACTATCCACCACGCAAATGTTTATTGTAATTAAATACCGGTTCGAAATAACGAAAATATTATTATTATTTATGAACAATAACAGAGACAATCGGAAACACTTCTAGTCTGTTTATTTGTCACTTTTATCCGAGAGGTTTTTCATGCTGTCAGAAGTTCCTAATCATGAATCAAGAATTAACGTTTTGTAGCCTAAGAACGAAAATATTATTATTATTTATGACACAACAACAGAGAAAATTGGAACCACTTCTAGTCCGTTTATTTGTCACTTTTATCCGAGAGGTTTCTCATGCTGTCAGACGTTCCTAATCATGAATCAAGAATGAACGTTTTGTAGCCTAAGAACGAAAATATTATTATTATTTATGACACAACAACAGAGACAATTGGAACCACTTCTAGTCCGTTTATTTGTCACTTTTATCGGAGAGGTTTCTCATGCTGTCAGAAGTTCCTAATCATGAATCACGAATGAACGTTTTGTAGCCTATTGCATTTGAACGGTACGTTTAAATGGCTTATCCATATAATCGAGATGTTAACTAAATTATGATTAGGATAATATCATGTAAGTATATATAATTTAAAAGAATGGAGAATCGAATTGAAAATTTTAGGAATCAGCCACCTCATATATATATATATATATATATATATATATATATATATATATATATATATATATTTGTAAATAATAAATAGTAATCTTGTAAAAAAATGCATAACTTAGAGAAATACAATTACAAAAATAATTTATAGTGTTATACAATTCAAAGCTTTTCGTTGGCAAACAAGTACCAACAGATTTATTGTTCGTGTTGATGTTGATTTATATATATATATATATATATATATGTATATATATATATATATATATATATATATATATATATATTCTTGATATTTAACGTTATCCATTGTTTTTCCGTTGCACTGACTTTATGAAGTTAATATATTACTAAGTAAGTAATTTAATCCACCATTAAGTGCAATAATTTTACCTTGAGTGATGAGGCACCTTTCGGTCAATTGACCATTGTCGAATCACTGATGTTTTTCTGTTCTTTTCAACAGAAAAACATCAGTGATTCGACAATGGTCAATTGACCGAAAGGTGCCTCATCACTCAAGGTAAAATTATTGCACTTAATGGTGGATTAAATTACTTACTTAGTAATATATTAACTTCATATATATATATATATATATATATATATATATATATATATATATATATATAATAACTTAACTTTTGTTATAATTAATTTTATATTTTAATGTTATTTATTTACCTTACCTATTTAATGTCCCTCATTCAGGTTTATAAAGAATTAACAATCTTATAAATTTTTAAGCATCACTTGCATTTATTCTCTTCAATTAACTCTACACATTATTCCAAATTTATATTAATATTTTGCAGTGACAGGATGATATCTGAACTAATATTACAATGATAAATGGTGGACTTCTAAGGCTTTAGATTTCTAATAAAATAACATAACAAAAAAAAAGTATTAAAATTTTATTCTTGCTCTCGAGCCGCTATTACGGGAACTTTGCTTTTTAAATTAGAAATAGTGTAACTAAAATAATTTTTATAAATTTTGATGAAATTTATATTGTTCTGAACTTTACTAAAATTTAGATGTCTGTTGGCTAAACTTATATTCAATTAATACTTATTGTTCTGGAGAGCTCCTGGAATCTTGGCGTTTATTCACTTCAGTGCTTACACTTGATACAAAAAAAAAATACTTTAATGTCACACTTTTTAAATTTTACTTATAAGAAAAACTCTTTACTTAATTTAATCAATTTCTCCCTTTACAACACTACCATCCTGGTCCCTACCAAACCACCTGCCTTCCTCTGAGACTCTCCTCAAACCAACTTCTAACTTCCCCGATCATTTAGTTTTTATTGAAAAATCTAATCTTTCCCGCTACCACAAATACGTTCTTTGTAAGTTTCCCACAGTTCTACAATTAGCTTAACCTAACGGTACACGGTTATTTTCCCAGGCTATATCGGCCGCTGGATTTCCCGTCTTAACTACTTTGGACCCTCTCTATTGTCTGCTGTTGCCGCAATAGCTTTACCGGAAAAGGATAATGGATGGTAACTGCTCTGTCGGAACTGTACAAAACTATTTGTGTCTTTCTTTGCTAATCCTACAGATAATTATTTTAGCAACTAACTGAATTTACTCTAAAGCCTCGTACTTTATGTTATAATATATATATATATATATATATATATAGAGAGAGAGAGAGAGAGAGAGAGAGAGAGAGAAAAGAATGTTTTGTTTTCATAACTTCTTAAACTAACTGCAGTTCTTTTCTATTAAGACTTAAATTTACTGAAAAAAATTAATAGATCTATAAAAATGTGTTTTTGTTGGTTTTTTGTAGCTTTTCTCATGAAGGAAAGAAACTATAAGATTTGAATATTTTAGAAAATGGTGTATCGCGTACACACGTGACTGCGACACAGGCAGAAATACGGCAATTTAGGGAAATGACCCGACCCACAAGACCCATAGCCTCCCCAATTTCCAAGATTCATTTCCCCACGTTATTACTCCCTCCAGGGCATTACCCCTACTGTAACCCTACTCCTCGCACGATATTGGATATTATGAATTTTCGTATTTACAAAACAACAAATGAAGGAATTAGTGACTGTAGATAAAACACTGGCTTAGGATATGTATTTTAAATCCAACCACACAAAACATAACTTCAACCTATACCGACCAAATAAACTATAATATATTATTATTAATTATATTTTTGGAAGAGAATACTTTGCCTAGAGCCCTTGGACCGTGTGGTTGTGATTTGTGACAAAAGTGGAAGAAAATGAAACAGGTTGAAACAGAATCGTGTAGCAGGGTCAGCTCTTATCTCCCTTGCCAAAGAACACATTTTTAACCATAAAGTTTGGATATCAACGGCCCATTTAATGAGACCTCTGCTCTTACGAATCCAACCACAACCTCGAGACTCCCGTCCTGGTGACTATAGTCAGGCCCGAGGTGAGGAGCTTGGTGCTGCTACTACTGTTTCGACCTTACTATAAGGTCTTGACTGGTTACCTGTCCGCCATTGGGTCGAGTTGAATCGCTTTGACAAAGATCGTCTCGCGCAGGCATGTGGGGATGAGGGGTGAGGTTTGGCAACGTGTAAGTTGAAGGAGAAGGAGAAAGCTATAATTAGAAACGCTACTAGCCTGACTACATACTTTCGGCTAAGTTGATTCATTTACCCGAGACGTCAAGAGGAAAAATCCGGGTACTACCCGGTTGCACCATTTCCTAAAGAAACTAAAAACACGTGCACTATAAAACACAAAAGATATAAAACCTAAATAAAAACAAACCACTAGCAAATGTTTTTGGAAAGGTACGTATAAATCCACCATCGGCTGCTTTCACAACAAACTTAAGTGGCGCTCAGAGCTGTCGCCCTAACGCGCATGCTCACTGGCGCCTCCTGACACTGCGCATCCAACACCCTGATTTTTCACAAAGTGATTCGACTGTACTCCACCAGTAACAGCTGTCCGGCCGCTCTTCCAGAACTACTCGCGACCAGTAGAACCTTCCAAACGCCCAAGTTTCAGTACCTGAATACCCTATCTGATTAGTTATGCAAGTAGTGCAATCGGACCTTTATCCACTTCCGGTTGCCTTTACCTGAGGGCCGGACGCCCAGACTAGGGACTTGATCCAAGGGAGGCATAACCTTCCCCGTTAGACCTTGGACAACAAATTATACAATAAATGTTATGAGTTGGTGTCACATGATATACAAAACATCTAAATATGTGTATTTAATATTGTTGGCACACCGCAGTCAGAGGATTTAAAAAAAAAAACAAAATTAATAATATTAATATTGGAATTGAATAATTTGGAATAATGAATTACGACAAATAATCCTCCACGGGCCGTATATACGCTCATATAGCTTTTATAATAATAAATATATTAGAAATACGTTTTAATCATTTTTTTGTTGCGAGTCGTCTTTATATCTATGTTACGTCACTGGTTCCCTCGGTCACCAGGAAGACACCAAGGACCCTGATGTCATCGACATCACTAACATCGACTCTCAATATTAGAATGCTTACTTTTCTTAGCTTTATTCTTTTAATTTCATTAATGACCAGAAAATACACGTTTCACTCAAAACAGCTGTTTAACATCGGTCCGCTGAAAAGTGCCGGACTCTCGTGGCACTATCTACTAGCACATTGGAACTATTTACTATTTTTAGTTACGTTTACTGAGATCAAGGTTTGGCCATAATATAAATACCGTTACAATATATTACATTACATATTAGATATAATACTATTTGCTGTACGTCATTATTCCAAGTTATATAGAGCGATAACATATGATTTCATATAACAGCTGATTTTATGTTATAGGTTATGTTGTAGAACAGCTGTTGTTAACGTGATATTAATTATTTATCAAACCTTATTAAGCTAAAATTTCCATGGATCGTTTGAGACTTTGTAAAATTTGTATCAGTAAATTTCTTAATATTTAATAAAGGCTTTTATTATCTACATTATCTAAAACCTTTATTAACTACATTATTGAAATAAAGTATTAATTTTATTTACATGCGATAGCATAATACCACACAATGATATTTCCGTGTTGTTTGCAAAAGAAGATGGCTAAGTACAGTTTTAAAGTTACTGTACAATATGTAACTTAACCGACAAATATATTGTTAAACGTTAAGGGAAGTTCACATTTAATTGTTACGTAAAGTTTGGCAATTTTTAATCGAGAAATAACAAGTGAAACCCTTGATTGAACAGAGCTCCATGACTGCCGAACGTGACTGTACCACAGGTTTTAAACTCACATACGTACGGCAATGGAGACCAAATGTGTTCCTTCTCTAATGATATATTTTAAGCTACCAACGTTAATTTTATATTTTAATAAAATTATATATTTATGTACGACATCGTGCAATTATTTGAAAAGTTAGATCCTAATGGATTATGTTTATAAAGTGAAAGTATATAAGGTATTGAACATTCTGCAATAATAGTTTCGCAATAATTAACATTACATTAAACAAATGTATTTTTTAGTAACGTAAGTAAAAACGATTAGAATCGTAGTAAACTGATATTTTCTCAAATAGAGGAAACTTTATTATATTATATAATTCATAAAATATCTTAGAATTGATTTCAGAAGCAATAAGAAAAGCATTTAAAGATCAGAAATATCTTATATATTATAGTGTTCATTATATTTAAGAAATTATCATTTATGTCATTAAATAAATGTTTTAAGTAACATTTAGACACGTGGTTTTGCTCAATAGTAAATAGGAACAGTAATAGCTAGATTTTCCAATTAGCAGTGAATATTGAGCGCCTGCATAAGGTCAGGTAGACTAAGTTTGTACTCTATTTCGTTTGAAACAGTTTTAGTGATAATTCTCCAATATAATAGCAGTGAATATGGAGCGCCTGCATAAGGGCGGATGGACTAAGCACGCACTTTTCTCTTAGGAATTGTATAAGCTAGATTCTCCAACTAGTATGAATATGGAGCGCCTGCACAAGGGAGGATAGACTAAGCCCGCACTGTATTTTGTTAGGAATAGTATTAGCTAGATTACCTAACTAGTAGGAATATGGAGCGCCTGCACTAGGGCGCATAGGCTAAGCCCGCACTGTATTTTGTTAGGAATAGTATTAGCTAGATTATCTAACTAGTAGGAATATGGAGCGCCTGCACTAGGGAGGATAGACTAAGCCCGCACTGTATTTTGTTAGGAATAGTATTAGCTAGATTACCTAACTAGTAGGAATATGGAGCGCCTGCACTAGGGCGCATAGGCTAAGCCGCTCACTCTGATAGAATGCAAGCTATTTTCTGAAGGCAGTATTCCGTTTCGTTTCAAGCGTAAGCCCGGTAACACGCCGCTAGTGAACCTTAGGGAAATCTGTACCCAAGCCGGCTTGCCAATCTCGTTCTCTCTTTGTAATGCAAATTGTGACGTTTTTACGTTGAAAGAACGTTTCTTGCCATCCGAATGATCTTTATAAAACAGCATTGCTGTTTGGAATTGGAGTGTTGTTAATATAGCGAGTGAACGTAACCCACTTTTAATAATAAGCACCAGTAATAAGTATCTGTAAAAGCGATCTGATTATGAAACACATAAAAAATACACACCCCAACCCCCACATATGCAGATATCCAAACAAATTTTACCCTCTATTACCCATATTATATTTTGCATAATTTATAAAGTGTCCAAATTTTTTCTATCTTCAGTAATAATATAGAGAACTGAGAAATGAAATAACACTAAATATTATATTTTAAAAAGTTTCCATGACAATACAAGAAATAATGCGACTAATAAAATAGATTGCCCTAATTTTATCTGCAGATCAATGTGAAATTTTTGGGATGTGAATGGGGATTTCTTATTATAACAGACTAGCTGTTGTTAATTCCATTGGAAATTTTAATATACCACATTATTGTGATCCCTTAGGGGTAGATTTAAGGTAGACAACCGTCCCCTCTAAATAGAAGACGCAATAATCCCCTTTGTTTTCTCTACCAGGGGTTTTATATCCATATACTAATATACAGATATAAACCCATTCTTTTATAATTGTAGTATATGATAAATGTTAAGCTAGATGAGCGCCTTGAAACCCTAAAAATAAATCCAGAATTTCCACGACACACAAGATGAATTACGAATATTTAAATTGACACTCGGAAATCCGAGAAATGGCTATTATGTGATCGAGAATGCGTTTCTAATTAATTGAATAATTAAAAATTGCTGTACTGATATATATTTCTATAACTCTTGAATTTTGTAGTCCATTACGTTCGCTGAAACTTAATTAATCACTTAAACAATAGTTTATGACTATCCGAACTTTAAATTTTATAAATTTGTAAAAACTTTCTGAGACAGAACTTTTTCGATCGCTATGTGCCGCTATTCATCAGGGTTTCATATTTTAAAAAAATCTTATTTAGAATTAGTTTGGCGGTAATTTGATAATTTAGGAATTAATATTTTGTTAAATGAATCGTTACATCTTGTCTCATGTTTACACTGTTTTTATGAACGTTAAAACTGATCAGGTTTTAAAATTTTACGATACTTTTATTAACTTCCTTTTATTAGCTCACACTCTCCTGATATATATCTTGTACAAAATTTCGATCGTCAACAAAATACGTTTTTATTCATATAATTCATATATTTCTATAAAGCCTATCGTGGACAACAACTAATGTTATTACAGTTATTTCAAATTAATTTAATTTTAAAAATTTTATTTCCCTGTCAGATTAAAACTGTGAATCTACATGTTTGGAACCAGCACTTTTAGCACTAAGCTAAAATTACTTACAGATGCACTATATGAAATTATAAAAAAATGTTCATTGCAATAGTAAACCATGACAAGAGGTGGATAGAAAATAAAACTATAGATCACTATCAGCTTCTTAAATTAGAAAGGGAAAACAAAATCAAATAAACAGTAAGAAACAAAAATTATACTCCAACACCATATGTATTTTATAAAGAGGAAAATGGTCAATTAAAGGAAATTCGCTTTATATTTTGCCACTTAATATGTAATTATAAAATAAAAAGGAGCTAGAATGAAATTTTACTTTGTCAATCTCAGAAGGATTTAACTTTAAAAAATTCATTTTCTATATTACTTGTTATAAATTAAAATAAATTATTGGATGTTTTAGAAATAAGAACATTCTCAAGTCTTCTTGCACACTATTCTTACAGAACAAGCTTTCATACAAAATTTCATTTTTATTTATACAGATAGATTAAATACAACTTAAATCGTATAATTATTTGGTGTTATGGAACTAAGAATCTACCCACATGCTCAAGTCTTATTCTTACAGAACAAGGGTCTTTCTTTTACTTACTTCCAACTCTCCATTCCTTAACCTGATTTCACTTAATATCTTTGGGAATTTCCACTTACCTTAGGCCTGTTTTCATGGCCGCACTTTAGCATAGCGCCAATATAGCAAATGTTTACTTCAGTTTTATACAAGAGCGTCTTCAAGGTTTACAGAGAAATCCATTAGAGCCTTTGTGTTTATTTGCCCAAGACGCCGTCCTAGCAGACGTTTGCTGTGCACACCACCTATAAACGCATTGTACTCTTGCCAAGTAAAGGGCCTTCACTCATAAATAACAAAAAACCTCCCACTTTTATTGTGCAACGTTTAAGAGACTCGCTTGGGAAATATTTGTGTTGGACATAGTGAAAGCCGAATTTTATTTGCATAGTTTTTTAAAGGATGTTTTTCATTACTTATTCAATTCATTAGTTTTCACAACTAGATGAATAATAAGAGTGGTAAAAATTTTTATGGTACAGTAGTAAATCAATTTTAACTTAATATATGTATTACGGATTTGATTATTATTTTTGTAAAACATTTTGAACATTCTTTTAAATTTTAATACAATCAAATTCTTTTTAATTCCAAACAGTTTTTAAAAGTCCAATCAAGATTTTAAAAATTTATTATGAGCTTAAAGAAGTAATTCAAATTATTTTTCTATTATTGAATTAATTTATATTATTATAAATGAGAAACTAAAATTTCGTATCACATGAAATTTAAGAACAGTATTACTATATATACAAATTTAAATGTTAGATCGCTTTTTAAATTAAATTAAAAAACAAATAGTATATATGAAATTCTTACTTAACTAAATAGAAAAACTTCAATTTTAGTTACATTTTATCAAACAAGTAATATACGAAAAAATTAAAGTCAATAAAATCAACAGAGAACAGTTTTATTTAAGTTTATGTTTAATTTATAATTACAAATAATATAAATATGCATATCAGAATAATAATGCCAAGTGGTAAAATAGAAAGCGAATTTCCTTGAAATTTACCATTTTTTTTTCTATGTATGGTGTTTAACTATTATTTGTGTTTGTTACTATTTACACACTTTCTTGTTTTTGTAGCTTGCATTGTGTTGTAGTTTCTTTTCGCTTTACTTTGGCATTGTCCGTTTGTGAAGCAAGGTTCGATAACGTTAATTCTGTTGGTTTATTTTATATTTTATCAATTTTTTATCCCAGAGTATTATTTATGGTATTGTGTGGTAACCATGGCAACAATATAAGGTTGTGTAACGACCACCATATGAGGGCGAAATAAAAATTAACTCTATACAACTTTGAGTGGTAGATTTTTATATATAGGAAAGTTGGTGCAGTGCCAAAGCGCTAGACTTCGAACACGAAGATACACAATTCGAATCCGACCACACCCCTAAATTTTTATAATTTAATTATTAAATAAATATTTGGAAAAAGTATATTAGCGTCAATTACCATTCAATATAGGTTTAAAAAATGTATTTGAAATTGATTGGATGAATAAAAACGTATTTTATTACCGATTGAAAATTTGTACAAGATATATATCTGGAAATGGTGAGCCAATATAAGGAGTTTAGTAATAACTACAGATAATATAAATAAAGTAATACAACCTGTGCGTTAAAACAGCTGTTCTACCACATAAACTATAACATGAAATCAGCTGTTTTATGAAATCATGTGTTATCACTTATTTTAAAAGGGTAGTGCAAAACGCCATCTCACTCCTTGTTAACGTGTGCGACTTACCGCACCTTTTTCCCACGAACGATAAATAGAGCCCTACGGTTTGTTTTGTTTTAAAGCTTGTTACGTTTTACATCTTTTCGTCTATGAATTATTTTTTAAAAGCAAAAGTGTTTTTCGGCAATTGAAATACCAAAGGTCCAAATAGTCGACCCAAAAATGTAGTTTTTCTCTGCTATTATTGACCATTTCGAAAATACATATAGGTAAAATGAACATATTGGCTAATATAACATGCTGAGAAAAACTTACATATATCTGAAAAAACTATATTTCAAGAAAAACGTAAAAGAAAGTTAAAAAGAAAATGGGTCTTCAATACTCTCCTTTTTAATAGCTACCAGCACTGTATTTAGGGTCGTCTGGGACTTCTTGGTCCTCAAAAAGCATCTCCAATATTTTCCTAGCAAGGCATTGCTTATGACAAACCAGCCTCTGGCAGCCTGTAACCAGCTTTATTGCTCCTTTATCCGCATCCCGCCAAGCTTCTTCAAGCCAGTCGGAGTGTTTTTATCTAGATCCAGGTTCATCTCCTCGAAAAGGTAGATTTCCTGTGTCCATCATTGTACCTACTCACAGCTTTATAGACACCAAAATGTATAGTAGGAGCCTCAACTACTGTCCGATTTTTTAGAATGGCTCAAAGGAAGTCGCTGAGACTCTAAATTTGTTTTTGAGCTTTTCCCTTGCTGCACTTCTGCAATAGTTCAGGCTATGCCAAACGCCATTCGTAGAGAATGGCGTGAATTTCACTCATAACAATCTGAGAAAGATGGAAGTGTTTACTGTGATCATATGGTCCACTAGTCCTAGAAGCCAGATTATATATATATACCATGCTGTGAGTAAATCTGGACAATGTTAATACTGAGGCTTCTCATTGCTCGACGAGACATAGAATTAAGTAGTCCCAATTGCCCTTCTCATACACACACACACACACACACACACATATATATATATATATATATATATATAAAGAAATCAAACAATTTACAAATACAAGAATAATTTATTGAATTTACAATTCAAAGTTTTTCGTTAGCAAACAGTACCAACATACTCAGGAATACTAGAAATTTAACATCAACCATACATTTGCCATCCTGTATTTGTAAATTGTTTTATTTATATATATATATATATATATATATATATATATATATATATATTTCTGTGTGTGTGTGTGTGTAGTTCAAAATACAATATCCATTAAAATACTTTTTATTCATCCACTTAAGTTGAAATGCATTTTTTTAAACTTTTACGGATATACCAGATGTTATTACCTTTTTAAATAATAATTAATTATTTAAATTAATTAATTAGTTTTAGTTTTATATGAGATAAAACTTTCCACGAAAGATGGAAGTTATGCAATGTAGTTATTCCGTCCCATTTTTCTTAAAAAAAGGGAGTCTGTAAAGCGAAAACAAAAAAAATCTATTTTAGGATTTTCATTGTATATCAATATTTGAATTTCGTGCTTTAAAATGAGATATGAACGAAGCTTCTATGACAAGCGTAAATACATTTATTTAACTTTAAATATTTAATATATATAAAGTTAGTGGGAACTAATCGAAGCGATTGAATAAATATATTAATTAATATAAAAATGTTAAAAAATTATCAATTAAAATAAAAGTTACTAAGTTTAGTTCATGAAATACAAGAAAATTATTTTTTCTGTTCGTTGTCAAAATATAACTTACGCCAACATGTAATCACGGAGAATAAACATAACCTAAAGCTAATGAAAACACCTGTTATATGAATTTCAAACGGATTCCTTATTTTGACTATACGGATATTTCTAAATATATTGGATTTTGTATTTTATTTGAAAATTACTTAAACATAGCCTCCAAACAATATTTTATATTCGGTGTTCTTCTTGGCAAAATTTGTTTACCTGAGTATTGTTACACTCTTTCGTGGGAATTCTTAAGCTATGACGTCACGTTCTACTTATTCGCGCGAAAAGGCCTACATATTAATTCATGTGCGAAATTAAATAATATATTGTTGGCAAATATAGATTTATTTACTATTATTACATTACGTATTATTTATATACGTAGATCCACAAAATACAGACTACTTTGCTTAGTTAGGAAATCACAGAAATTCCCTCATCCTCAATACACTTATAGCAAGACTACTATGACGTAGTTTATTTGACAACCTCTGGTGTTTAACAATTGCTAATCTCAGTGAAGAGAATTCAGTATTTTGTTAAACTTTGTATCTGTGATTTTTTTTTCATTACAGTTTCTATCAGACTACCTACAAATTATTAGTGTTTTTTTCTATCCTACCGCTTATTTCACTTTCAGAGATGTAAACTTGAAATAACAAAAGGGAAACAAATTATTTTAAAGTTGGTAGTTAACAGAAGGCAAGATCACATCACAGCGAAATGCATTTCTAATAGAAGTTTTGCTCATATAAGTAACAAAATATTTTATTAAGATCAAAACCACAATTTCATGTTACACGTCCAGTTGTTTTATCTCCGTTTTGTTGTAGACGTACTTAGAAGACGGATGTTTTATGCATCTGTGTTCCGCTTAGTGACAGGGGAGGGGGTGTGAGCCATCTGGATATCTTCCCCGTTCATATAAAACAGAAAAATACCATCCATTTATGTGATCTATCTACGTTCATTGAGAATGTTTAATTAAATACAGTTTAGTGACTTGGTTACGTCCGAGCTCTGTTGTTTCAGTACTCTACGAACTATACTAACATATACTCAGTTAATTTTAATTGCAATATTAATGTACAAGAATATTAAGGAAAAGTGAGACACGTATCTTTTCATGTTATATATATTATTTTTTTTTTTTTAATTAATTTATGAAAGATTCAGAAAGGTCTAAAATTTAACCCTTAATATACGAACATTATGTTAGCAAATATAGATTATATAGCCACTTTGTTGAGGCTATAGATATCTGCTTTATTAAACCCTAAAGTGTAATAAAGATGTTCTGCTTAGTAGTAATTGGATAAAATTATAAATTTTATTTTCGTATGATTAAACGGAAAGCTATTTTCTCGTATGAGTAGTCTATAAATTAATATTCTAAAAATTTAAAAAAAAAACATTGAAAAACATCCTAAAGCCTTTTCTTCTACAGGACTAAGTTTCCTACTAGCAATATAAAGCTGCCTACTGTATCTGATACTAACACGACTTTAGTACCATATACCCGACAAACAGTAGGTAACAAGGAAAGGCTTATGAAAACATCCTAAAGCCTTTTCTTCTACAGGACTAAGTTTCCTACTAGCAATATAAAGCTGCCTACTGTATCTGATACTAACACGACTTTAGTACCATATACCCGACAAACAGTAGGTAACAAGAAAAGGCTTATGAAAACATCCTAACATATTTTCTTCTACAGAACTAAGTTTCCTATTAGCAATATAAAGCTGCCTACTGTATCTGATACTAACACGACTTTAGTACCATATATACCCGACAAACAGTAGGTAACAAGGAAAGGCTTATGAAAACATCCTAAAATATTTCCTTCTACAGGACTAAGTTCCCTATTAGCAATATAAAGTTCCCTACTGTTTTTGATACTAACACGACTTTAGTACCATATATACCCGACAGTACGTAACAAGGAAAGGATTATGAAAGCACCCTAAAGAATTTTCTTCTACAGGACTAAGTTTCCTATTAGCAATATAAAGTTCCCTACTGTATCTGATACTAACACGACTTTAGTACCATATATACCCGACAAACAGTAGGTAACAAGGAAAGGCTTATGAAATCATCCTAAAGAATTTTCTTCTACAGGACTGGGATTCCTATTAGCAATATAAAGCTCCCTACTGTATCTGATACTAACACGACTTTAGTACCATATATATCCGACAGTAGGTAACAAGGAAAGGCTTATGAAAACATCCTAAAGAATTTTCTTCTACAGGACTGGGATTCCTATTAGCAATATAAAGCTCCCTACTGTATCTGATACTAACACGACTTTAGTACCATATATACCCGACAAACAGTAGGTAACAAGGAAAGGCTTATGAAAACATCCTAAAATATTTTCTTCTACAGGACTAAGTTTCCTATTAGCAATATAAAGCTCCCTACTGTATCTGATACTAACACGACTTTAGTACCATATATACCCGACAAACAGTAGGTAACAAGGAAAGGCTTATGAAAACATCCTAAAGAATTTTCTTCTACAGGACTGGGATTCCTATTAGCAATATAAAGCTCCCTACTGTATCTGATACTAACACGACTTTAGTACCATATATACCCGACAAACAGTAGGTAACAAGGAAAGGCTTATGAAAACATCCTAAAGAATTTTCTTCTACAGGACTGGGATTCCTATTAGCAATATAAAGCTCCCTACTGTATCTGATACTAACACGACTTTAGTACCATATATACCCGACAAACAGTAGGTAACAAGGAAAGGCTTATGAAAACATCCTAAAGAATTTTCTTCTACAGGACTGGGATTCCTATTAGCAATATAAAGCTCCCTACTGTATCTGAAACTAACACGACTTTAGTACCATATATACCCGACAAACAGTAGGTAACAAGGAAAGGCTTATGAAAACATCCTAAAGAATTTTATTCTACAGGACTGGGATTCCTATTAGCAATATAAAGCTCCCTACCGTATCTGATACTAACACGACTTTAGTACCATATATACCCGACAAACAGTAGGTAACAAGGAAAGGCTTATGAAAACATCCTTAAATATTTTCTTCTACAGGACTAAGTTTCCTATTAGCAATATAAAGCTCCCTACTGTATCTGATACTAACACGACTTTAGTACCATATATACCCGACAAACAGTAGGTAACAAGGAAAGGCTTATGAAAACATCCTAAAGAATTTTCTTCTACAGGACTGGGATTCCTATTAGCAATATAAAGCTCCCTACTGTATCTGATACTAACACGACTTTAGTACCATATATACCCGACAAACAGTAGGTAACAAGGAAAGGCTTATGAAAACATCCTAAAGAATTTTCTTCTACAGGACTGGGATTCCTATTAGCAATATAAAGCTCCCTACTGTATCTGATACTAACACGACTTTAGTACCATAAATACCCGACAAACAGTAGGTAACAAGGAAAGGCTTATGAAAACATCCTAAAATATTTTCTTCTACAGGACTAAGTTTCCTATTAGCAATATGAAGCTCCCTACTGTATCTGATACTAACACGACTTTAGTACCATATATACCCGACAAACAGTAGGTAACAAGGAAAGGCTTATGAAAACATCCTAAAGAACTTTCTTCTACAGGACTGGGATTCCTATTAGCAATATAAAGCTCGCTACTGTATCTGATACTAACACGACTTTAGTACCATATATACCCGACAAACAGTAGGTAACCAGGAAAGGCTTATGAAAACATCCTAAAATATTTTCTTCTACAGGACTAAGTTTCCTATTAGCAATATAAAGCTCCCTACTGTATCTGACACTAACACGACTTTAGTACCATATATACCCGACAAACAGTAGGTAACAAGGAAAGGCTTATGAAAACATCCTAAAGAATTTTCTTCTACAGGACTGGGATTCCTATTAGCAATATAAAGCTCCCTACTGTATCTGATACTAACACGACTTTAGTACCATATATACCCGACAAATAGTAGGTAACAAGGAAAGGCTTATGAAAACATCCTAAAATATTTTCTTCTACAGGACTAAGTTTCCTATTAGCAATATAAAGCTCCCTACTGTATCTGATACTAACACGACTTTAGTACCATATATACCCGACAAACAGTAGGTAACAAGGAAAGGCTTATGAAAACATCCTAAAGAATTTTCTTCTACAGGACTGGGATTCCTATTAGCAATATAAAGCTCCCTACTGTATCTGATACTAACACGACTTTAGTACCATATATACCCGACAAACAGTAGGTAACAAGGAAAGGCTTATGAAAACATCCTAAAGAATTTTCTTCTACAGGACTGGGATTCCTATTAGCAATATAAAGCTCCCTACTGTATCTGATACTAACACGACTTTAGTACCATAAATACCCGACAAACAGTAGGTAATAAGGAAAGGCTTATGAAAACATCCTAAAATATTTTCTTCTACAGGACTAAGTTTCCTATTAGCAATATGAAGCTCCCTACTGTATCTGATACTAACACGACTTTAGTACCATATATACCCGACAAACAGTAGGTAACAAGGAAAGGCTTATGAAAACATCCTAAAGAACTTTCTTCTACAGGACTGGGATTCCTATTAGCAATATAAAGCTCGCTACTGTATCTGATACTAACACGACTTTAGTACCATATATACCCGACAAACAGTAGGTAACCAGGAAAGGCTTATGAAAACATCCTAAAATATTTTCTTCTACAGGACTAAGTTTCCTACTAGCAATATAAAGCTCGCTACTGTATCTGATACTAACACGACTTTAGTACCATATATACCCGACAAACAGTAGGTAACCAGGAAAGGCTTATGAAAACATCCTAAAATATTTTCTTCTACAGGACTAAGTTTCCTATTAGCAATATAAAGCTCCCTACTGTATCTGACACTAACACGACTTTAGTACCATATATACCCGACAAACAGTAGGTAACAAGGAAAGGCTTATGAAAACATCCTAAAATATTTTCTTCTACAGAATTAAGTTTCCTATTAGCAATATAAAGCTCCCTACTGTATCTGATACTAACACGACTTTAGTACCATATATACCCGACAAACAGTAGGTAACAAGGAAAGGCTTATGAAAACATCCTAAAATATTTTCTTCTACATGATTAAGTTTCCTATTAGCAATATAAAGCTCCCTACTGTATCTGATACTAACACGACTTTAGTACCATATATACCCGACAAACAGTAGGTAACAAGGAAAGGCTTATGAAAACATCCTAAAATATTTTCTTCTACCGAATTAAGTTTCCTATTAGCAATATAAAGCTCCCTACTGTATCTGATACTAACACGGCTTTAGTACCATATATACCCGACAAACAGTAGGTAACAAGGAAAGGCTTATGAAAACATCCTAAAATATTTTCTTCTACAGAATTAAGTTTCCTATTAGCAATATAAAGCTCCCTACTGTATCTGATACTAACACGGCTTTAGTACCATATATACCCGACAAACAGTAGGTAACAAGGAAAGGCTTATGAAAACATCCTAAAATATTTTCTTCTACAGAATTAAGTTTCCTATTAGCAATATAAAGCTCCCTACTGTATCTGATACTAAC
>JBAIZL010000384.1:70000-80000 GCA_036971475.1 Prosapia bicincta | reverse complement strand
TGAAGGAATCGGTGCCACTATTTTAACGGTTTTGTAGATGGGCTTTGCAACCACGCAAGCTGCAGAAGTGTTTTTATCTAATAGGTATTGAGTTGAATTATCTACGACTATTCAAAACCCAAGTCGTCGATCCACCACGGATTCGCTTTGAGGTAACCTATGTATTTTTAGACATCTCCCCGTTGACGATCTTTAGGAACAATAATGGGGAACTAGCCCCTCCCTAGTTTTTCAGTAAGGCAGATCGCATATAGCCAGCTGAGTGAGATAAGATACTGAATTCTAAATTAGATTAGTTTATGACTATCCGAACTTTAAATTTAGTAAATTTGTTAAAACTTACTGAGACCGAAAGTTTTCGATCGCTATGTGGCGATCTTCATCAGACTGTTTTTTATTTATTTATTTAATTATTAAAGATTATTTTATTTATTTAGAGATTTATTTATTTTAACATCATGCATTTCATAAAAAATGACTTTAAATCAAGCCTAGAATTCTATTGTACAGACTTAGCACAACGCATAAGATAAATTGAGGTTCTACTGTAGAATCATTTCAATAGTAAACATTATACCCACAACTACGCAACGATTGCAAAAAAAGACATATTTAACTGGCTCCAGCCACACCTAATAATTCAACATTAAAGTAGGACACCTCGGAATTACACAACTTTTATTTAAAACAACCATAAAATGTTACAGTTTTAAAACTAGTTTAACACTTGTATTTATACAAGTACTCAATATGTTTATGGGCACGTAAATGCTCACAAACTATATAAACCTAAACCTTTGTGGTCTAGATTTATCAAACTATTCTCAACTCAACTTTTTATTCTAAATTAAATATTTTAGTAAACCATATGAAACAAATAATTGTATAGATAAACTAAGAATAGGATTAACACCTGCGATAAATTTGAATAGCAATTGAAAACAGACTACATCAGCCTATTTGTCTGTTGTTTTTTACAAACAGCAAGTTAATTTATATCAGCTTAGTTATTACTGAATTCATTATAAATAATTATATAGTGGAACTATAATTATTTTACAAACAGAACTTGAGAAAGTATTATTCTGTCTGAAACATATCTATAAGTACGGATAGACGCCATTTATGAATCCCATGACTTCTATTTCCACGGGTTTCCCTTTACGAAAAGTCCCACTCATCCCACTGTAGCCTTATTTAGTGGTAGAATATCTATCCATCGATGATAAATATTATACACTTCATCCCAATTTTTTGCCCGAATTGATGAAAGTTTCTCTAGTCAAAACCTACTCCAGGATTTTATTTTCTACTACAATTTTGCTGTACATGCAACCACTATAACTGGTGCCATGTCTCTATTTAGATATTCTAGTACGACATTCCATAGTCTTTTCCAATATTAAAATTTATTTACTATCAACTAGCTAACGCGGTGAATTTCGTAACGCCTAAAAGTCAATGAATGGATTGTTAACATTTGCTAAACTTAATTTAGTATTTTATTAGCGTCTCTCCTACAACCTGATGCTTAACAATGAAATCCATTGTTAATTTCAACTTCTATTTGAACACAAGTGTACGACTCGGTCCGGAGATGGTTGTTTAGGTAACAAACGTTCTGTAATTTGAGTGGTTTAGTAATGCATAAGGCTCATACATACACACATACATGCATTCACTTATATATATATATATATATATATATATATATATATATATATATTTATATTTATATATAAATATATATATATATATATATATATATATATATATATATAAGAATTAAGTCAAAATACAAATACAAGAATTATAATTGAATTTACAATACAAAGCTTTTCGTTGGCTAACAGTACCAACATCATCAGGAATATTAAACAATTAAAATTAACATATGTGCAAATTAGATCAAATAAATAGCTAAGCCAAATCAATTATAGGCTAATGTTGTTAAAAAAAATTTTCTTTTTTATTAATTTTTTTTTTATTTTTCTGCCCTAACATTACAAACACTGAATATATTATCAAATTTTGATTTTACTTGTATTTGTTCATTTATCAATTCATTATTAGTATTATATTCATGTATTTCTAAAGCTTCATAAATATTCATTATTAGGCCTTTGTTAATTTCTTTTACAAGTATCATATTATCTATATTAGGAAATAAGTGATTATTATTAATACAATGACTAGCAAAATTTGATTTATACATTTCTGGCTTTTTATATGCATTAAAATGCTCTTTATATCTATCTTTAAGTTTTTTCTTAGTGTGTCCTATATAAGCTTTATTACAATAATCACATTTTAATTTATATACACCGTTTTTTTCATGCATATTAATAATATTATTATTATTCATTATATTTATTAATTTATTATTAGTATTATATGCGAATTTTATGTTGCTACTTTTAAATAATTTTGTGATATTTTTTACTTCATTACCAAAAATGTAAATGAAGTCCATATGACATTTTCATCATTATTTTTGTAAATTAGATTATTATTTTGTTTCTTTAAAATATTATAATTAAGTTTATCAACAGTTTTTTTTTATAGCCATTCTCAATTGCAATTTGATAGATAATGTTTTTCTCTCTTATTTTGTTTTCATTATTCATAGGTATTTTATGTAATCTATATAATAAATTGTATAATGCAGCCATTTTTTGATTATACGGATGGTTAGAATTATTAGGTATAATTTGGTTAGTTTGTGTTGGTTTACGATATATGTTAAATTCAAATTCATTAATATGTCTTATAATTGTTATATCTAGAAAGTTGATCTTATTATTTTCCTCCATTTCATAAGTAAAATTAATATTTTTATTTATCATATTTATTTTACCTAAAATAGTTATTAAGTTTATACCATTATTATTAGATACATACAATCCATCATCTACATATCTAAACCAATAACCGTTTTTATCAAATGTCTGTATAATTTTATTTATTTTATCATCTATATATTGTAAAAATATTTCAGATATTATATTCGATAAGGGAGAACCCATGGCAAGACCATCTTCCTGTTTGTAAAATTTATTATTATATGCAAAATAATTTTGATTTAATATTATTTTTAATGTATTTATAATTTCTAATATTAATTTTCTATCTTTTTCATTTTGCTCTAATCTAGATTTTATAATATTAGAGTCTCTTTTATAGGAATATTTGTGTACATATTTTTTATATCTAATGATATTAATTTGGTTTTATTATCAATATTAATTAGTTTTAATTTATCAATAAGGTTAATAGAATTACTTATGGTATGATTATTATTTAGTTTCATTTTATCTTTAAGAATAGATGTTATGATTTTAGATATTTTATAAGAAGGGGCATTCATAAAATTTATTAATGGTCTAATTGGTTTCTCAATTTTGTGTAATTTAATAAGTCCATTCATTATTGGTATTTTTGGATTATCGTTCATATAATTACTAATATTATATTTATTAAATAATTTATATGAAGATTTTATTAAATTTTTTATTTCATTTTGATATTTCTTTGTAGGATCCTTATATATTTCACTAAATTGATTTTCATTTATATATTTTTCTGTTTTATTTATGTGTTCGTCCTTATCAATAATTACAACAGCGTTACTTTTATCAGCTTTTACTGTAATTAGATTGTTATTTTGTAGTTTATTTTTTAAATCTTTAACTCCTAAATATGTTTGTCTATGGGTTTTATTAATTTTATTAGTTTTAATTAATTTTTTTATTTCATGAGCTGCTTCGATTCTGGTACTATCTTGTATATTTTCATTTAATTTACTAATGGTTATTTCTGTATCTATTATTATATTATCAATATCTTTATTTATGTTTCTTTTTATATTGATTTTATTATTTTCAAGTAGTTTTATTTCGCAATTATTAAATTTAGTATTAGATAAATTAACAACATTAGGGTGAAAGCTATGATATTTAACTTCAGGTATTATTTTCATTTGTTTTTCAAGTTTTAAATTATTTAGTTTTTTTGATATATTATTTATTTTTATATTTCTAATTTTATTTATCAAGAAGTTAATTTTATTGTATTTTTCTTCCCATTTTATACTATTCATTGTAGTTATATATATATATATATATATATATATATATATATATATATATATATATATATATTACTCATATTACCATATTACTCATATTTTGGTTGAAAATATACAACAATTACTAAACCTAGATGAAGAAACGAACTTTCAACACCACTAGATAACTAAAACATATAAGATTTACCACCCCTAGATAACTAAAACATATAACATTTACCACCCAAGGATAACGAAAAAATAAAGCACTTGGTACCCATAGACAACGTAAGAAAACATTCATCACTCATGAATCATTAACAACCAAATTGCCCAATGAACTAGCAAAATACATGGACTATATAACCAAGACAATTTGATAGATAATGTTTTTCTCTCTTATTTTGTTTTCATTATTCATAGGTATTTTATGTAATCTATATAATAAATTGTATAATGCAGATTAAATTCTTGTATTTGTGTTTTGACTTAGTTCTTTATTAATACACAAGAATACATATTGCGATATTTATATATATATATATATATATATATATATATATATATATATATATTTATATATATATATATATATATATATATATATATATATATATATAGACAGATATATAGATAGAGAGAAGGTATAATTAAAGATATACATATGAGTAGACATTTCTGGACAATATTTTAATGTTAAAAAAATGCAGAAATAATTACTCAAATATATACAGATATTCCTAACAGAAATGTATTAAGATACTAAACGGTCGAAAAGCCAGACAAGTAAAGATGTTTATTACAAAAATGACTTTTCTACTGGTTTGTTGCCTTTACCAAGTGTGTTTTACTATATAAAAATACTCCTTACAATTAACACTAAGTGTACAAACTTATTTCCTTCAAGACTTTAAAATACCTAAAAGTTAAAAACATTTGTTTTTACAAGAGAATTTACTGAAATCGTAACAACACAAGTAATTTTCCGACACAACAACAAACCGAGAACTGTGTACAAATTAATTCGCAAAGTTAGCATAACATAACAAACCAAGAACTATGTCGAAAGTAATTCGCAAAGTTAGCATAGCATAACAAACCAAGAACTATGTCGAAAGTAATTCGCAAAGTTAGCATAGCATAACAAACCAAGAACTGTGTACAAATTAATTCCTAAAGTTAGCATAACATAACAAACCGAGAACTATGTCGAAAGTAATTCGCAAAGTTAGCATAACATAACAAACCAAGAACTATGTCGAAAGTAATTCGCAAAGTTAGCATAGCATAACAAACCGAGAACTGTGTACAAATTAATTCCTAAAGTTAGCATAACATAACAAACCAAGAACTATGTACAAAGTAATTCCCAAAGTTAGCATAACATAATAAACCTAATAGTCTGTACAAATTAATTTCCAAAGTTAGCATAGCATAACAAACCGAGAACTGTGTACAAATTAATTCCTAAAGTTAGCATAACATAACACACCGAGAACTATGTACAAAGTAATTCCCAAAGTTAGCATAACATAATAAACCTAATAGTCTGTACAAATTAATTCCCAAAGTTAGTATAGCATAACAAACCGAGAACTGTGTACAAATTAATTCGCAAAGTTAGCATAACATAACAAACCAAGAACTATGTCGAAAGTAATTCGCAAAGTTAGCATAACATAACAAACCAAGAACTATGTCGAAAGTAATTCGCAAAGTTAGCATAGCATAACAAACCGAGAACTGTGTACAAATTAATTCCTAAAGTTAGCATAACATAACAAACCGAGAACTATGTCGAAAGTAATTCGCAAAGTTAGCATAACATAACAAACCAAGAACTATGTCGAAAGTAATTCGCAAAGTTAGCATAACATAACAAACCAAGAACTATGTCGAAAGTAATTCGCAAAGTTAGCATAACATAAAAAACCAAGAACTATGTCGAAAGTAATTCGCAAAGTTAGCATAGCATAACAAACCAAGAACTATGTCGAAAGTAATTCGCAAAGTTAGCATAACATAACAAACCAAGAACTATGTCGAAAGTAATTCGCAAAGTTAGCATAGCATAACAAACCAAGAACTATGTCGAAAGTAATTCGCAAAGTTAGCATAACATAACAAACCAAGAACTATGTCGAAAGTAATTCGCAAAGTTAGCATAGCATAACAAACCAAGAACTATGTCGAAAGTAATTCGCAAAGTTAGCATAGCATAACAAACCAAGAACTATGTCGAAAGTAATTCGCAAAGTTAGCATAGCATAACAAACCAAGAACTGTGTACAAATTAATTCCTAAAGTTAGCATAACATAACAAACCGAGAACTATGTCGAAAGTAATTCGCAAAGTTAGCATAACATAACAAACCAAGAACTATGTCGAAAGTAATTCGCAAAGTTAGCATAGCATAACAAACCGAGAACTGTGTACAAATTAATTCCTAAAGTTAGCATAACATAACAAACCAAGAACTATGTACAAAGTAATTCCCAAAGTTAGCATAACATAATAAACCTAATAGTCTGTACAAATTAATTTCCAAAGTTAGCATAGCATAACAAACCGAGAACTGTGTACAAATTAATTCCTAAAGTTAGCATAACATAACACACCGAGAACTATGTACAAAGTAATTCCCAAAGTTAGCATAACATAACAAACCTAATAGTCTGTACAAATTAATTCCCAAAGTTAGTATAGCATAACAAACCGAGAACTGTGTACAAATTAATTCGCAAAGTTAGCATAACATAACAAACCAAGAACTATGTCGAAAGTAATTCGCAAAGTTAGCATAGCATAACAAACCGAGAACTGTGTACAAATTAATTCCTAAAGTTAGCATAACATAACAAACCGAGAACTATGTCGAAAGTAATTCGCAAAGTTAGCATAACATAACAAACCAAGAACTATGTCGAAAGTAATTCGCAAAGTTAGCATAGCATAACAAAACAAGAACTATGTCGAAAGTAATTCGCAAAGTTAGCATAACATAACAAACCAAGAACTATGTCGAAAGTAATTCGCAAAGTTAGCATAGCATAACAAACCAAGAACTATGTCGAAAGTAATTCGCAAAGTTAGCATAACATAACAAACCAAGAACTATGTCGAAAGTAATTCGCAAAGTTAGCATAGCATAACAAACCAAGAACTATGTCGAAAGTAATTCGCAAAGTTAGCATAACATAACAAACCAAGAACTATGTCGAAAGTAATTCGCAAAGTTAGCATAGCATAACAAAACAAGAACTATGTCGAAAGTAATTCGCAAAGTTAGCATAACATAACAAACCAAGAACTATGTCGAAAGTAATTCGCAAAGTTAGCATAGCATAACAAACCAAGAACTATGTCGAAAGTAATTCGCAAAGTTAGCATAACATAACAAACCAAGAACTATGTCGAAAGTAATTCGCAAAGTTAGCATAACATAACAAACCAAGAACTATGTCGAAAGTAATTCGCAAAGTTAGCATAGCATAACAAACCAAGAACTATGTCGAAAGTAATTCGCAAAGTTAGCATAACATAACAAACCAAGAACTATGTCGAAAGTAATTCGCAAAGTTAGCATAGCATAACAAACCAAGAACTATGTCGAAAGTAATTCGCAAAGTTAGCATAACATAACAAACCAAGAACTATGTCGAAAGTAATTCGCAAAGTTAGCATAGCATAACAAACCAAGAACTATGTCGAAAGTAATTCGCAAAGTTAGCATAACATAACAAACCAAGAACTATGTCGAAAGTAATTCGCAAAGTTAGCATAGCATAACAAACCAAGAACTATGTCGAAAGTAATTCGCAAAGTTAGCATAGCATAACAAACCAAGAACTATGTCGAAAGTAATTCGCAAAGTTAGCATAGCATAACAAACCAAGAACTATGTCGAAAGTAATTCGCAAAGTTAGCATAGCATAACAAACCTAATAGTCTGTACAAATTAATTCGCAAAGTTAGCATAACATAACAAACCAAGAACTATGTCGAAAGTAATTCGCAAAGTTAGCATAACATAACAAACCAAGAACTATGTCGAAAGTAATTCGCAAAGTTAGCATAACATAACAAACCAAGAACTATGTCGAAAGTAATTCGCAAAGTTAGCATAACATAACAAACCAAGAACTATGTCGAAAGTAATTCGCAAAGTTAGCATAGCATAACAAACCTAATAGTCTGTACAAATTAATTCCTAAAGTTAGCATAACATAACAAACCGAGAACTATGTCGAAAGTAATTCGCAAAGTTAGCATAACATAACAAACCTAATAGTCTGTACAAATTAATTCCCAAAGTTAGTATAGCATAACAAACCGAGAACTATGTACAAAGTAATTCGTAAAGCTATCATAACATAACAAACCTAATAGTCTGTACAAATTAATTTCCAAAGTTAGCATAACATAACAAACCTAATAGTCTGTACAAATTAATTCCCAAAGTTAGTATAGCATAACAAACCGAGAACTATGTACAAAGTAATTCGTAAAGCTAGCATAACATAACAATCCTAATAATCTGTACAAATTAGTTCCCAAAGTTAGCATAACATAACAAACCTAATAGTCTGTACAAATTAATTTCCAAAGTTAGCATAACATAACAAACCGAGAACTGTGTACAAATTAATTCGTAAAGCTAGCATAGCATAACAATCCTAATAATCTGTACAAATTAATTCCCAAAGTTAGCATAACATAACAAACCTAATAGTCTGTACAAATTAATTCCCAAAGTTAGTATAGCATAACAAACCGAGAACTATGTAAAAGTAATTCCCAAAGTTAGCATAACATAACAAACCTAATAGTCTGTACAAATTAATTCCCAAAGTTAGTATAGCATAACAAACCGAGAACTATGTACAAAGTAATTCATAAAGTTAGCATAACATAACAAACCTAATAGTCTCTACAAATTAATTCCCAAAGTTAGTATAGCATAACAAACCGAGAACTATGTACAAAGTAATTCCCAAAGTTAGCATAACATAATAAACCTAATAGTCTGTACAAATTAATTTCTAAAGTTAGCATAACATAACAAACCTAATAGTCTGTACAAATTAATTTCCAAAGTTAGCATAACATAACAAACCGAGAACTGTGTACAAATTAATTCGCAAAGTTAGCATAACATAACAAACCTAATAGTCTGTACAAATTAATTTCCAAAGTTAGCATAACATAACAAACCGAGAACTATGTACAAAGTAATTCCCAAAGTTAGCATAACATAACAAACCTAATAGTCTGTACAAATTAATTCCCAAAGTTAGTATAGCATAACAAACCGAGAACTATGTACAAAGTAATTCGTAAAGCTAGCATAGCATAACAATCCTAATAATCTGTACAAATTAATTCCCAAAGTTAGTATAGCATAACAAACCGAGAACTATGTACAAAGTAATTCCCAAAGTTAGCATAACATAACAAACCTAATAGTCTGTACAAATTAATTCCCAAAGTTAGTATAGCATAACAAACCGAGAACTATGTACAAAGTAATTCGTAAAGCTAGCATAGCATAACAATCCTAATAATCTGTACAAATTAATGTCCAAAGTTAGTATAGCATAACAAACCGAGAACTATGTACAAAGTAATTCGTAAAGCTAGAATAGCATAACAATCCTAATAATCTGTACAAATTAATGTCCAAAGTTAGTATAGAATAACAAACCGAGAACTATGTACAAAGTAATTCGTAAAGCTAGCATAGCATAACAATCCTAATAATCTGTACAAATTAATTCCCAAAGTTAGCATAACATAACAAACCTAATAATCTGTACAAATTAATTCCCAAAGTTAGTATAGCATAACAAACCGAGAACTATGTACAAAGTAATTCGTAAAGCTAGCATAGCATAACAATCCTAATAATCTGTACAAATTAATGTCCAAAGTCA
>JBAIZL010000384.1:60000-65000 GCA_036971475.1 Prosapia bicincta | reverse complement strand
TAGATTTTATAATATTGAGAGTCTCTTTTATAGGAATATTTGGGTACATATTTTTTATATCTAATGATATTAATTTGGTTTTATTATCAATATTAATTATTTTTAATTTATCAATAAGGTTAATAAGGTCAATAAGCTTATTTGTAAATTCAAATATAATTCTTGTATTTGTATTTTGACTTTTGTTCTTTATATATATATATATATATATATATATATATATATATATATATATATATATATATATATATATATATATATATATATATATATATAATTGATCTAATTTCCAATAGTTAATAAAATCCATATCATTCTTGCACTCATATTAAAGTACATTTTTTTAAGCATGTGCTAGATGATTCTTTGTGTTATTACATTTTCCAAATTTTAATTAATTAATTAAATTATTTTATTAACTAATTTCTCCACTTATTATTGCGATTCATGTGTATATACATATTTATATTAATTGTAATTATTTCTTAAAAAGTAACGAAATTATTTTTCTTTGTTAACATAAATATGAATTGACCTTAAGTTTTGTTTATATGTTACTTGTTAACTTGCATTTTAGAAAACATAAAACTTTAGTTTGTAAATAAAAGAATTTTTGTATTCTAGAAAAAGAAATTATCAGCAGCACACAAAACTCAAACTTTTATATGCAAATGATAATTAATTGACAAGAGGAAAAAGTGATATGTCGGGTTTTGCTCCCTGTAACGGTGACATGTTTGAACCGTTCCAATGGCCCCCTGGCAATGGTGTTCCAATGGCCACCTGGCAATGGTGTTCCAATGGCCACCTGGCAATGGTGTGGCCGGGGGTTTTAACATTTTGTGCACATATAACATAAAATATTATTACACGACTATTTATATTGATATAATAAGGAGATGTTTCAATCGTCTAAAATTGATGTTTGACCATCATCTGACCGTAACCAAACATCTATTTTAGATGTTTGAATGTATTTAAAGCTAAGGTGGATGCGAGCATTCCATTTTGTATGTCATGATTGTAGAGGAATGGGTCCAATTCGTCACCGCTTCCGAAGTGACTATGGGCCCAATTCTACCGTCGTTTTTACGACCCTAACAGACCTTGGGCCCAATCCGACATCACCCTTAGGGTTTAGGAACGCTATAGGCACGTTATTAAGGATTATCACCTCAATGTATTTGTGCTGGTGACGCTAATAAATAGGAAATATGTAAGAAATATTTTTAATAACTTTATATTTCTTGTAACTACACTCTTAATGGCATTTCGTATTACAGTGCAAACAATGGATATTATTGTACCAAGCACAAGATCTAGAAAACAAATGTTCTCGTTTGATGAGAAATAAACAATGTGTGTAAATAATATTTATATGTTTGTATTGTTGCAGATTACGTTCGAAAGGTTCACACTGGGGCGATTCGAGTCATTTATCCGAGACGGGTGTCCGGACGGAGAGATGCAGATCTGGGAATGGGAGCGACCCCGGATCGGAGGCTCATGGTGCGGCACTTCTTGGGGGCCTTCCGTCTACTTCAGCGAGACAAGATCGGTCACTGTGTCGCTGAGGCTCCTCCGAATAGCAAGGGACCAATCAGGATACAACTTCGACTTTAAAATCAACTTCAAAATGTTACCGAAAAAGGAAGCCGTCGTCAGATATGGAGGGTTCAAGTTTCCAGGTAAGTTATTTGAGCGAAATACAGTATGCCACAAAATAAACAATAGTGACACTGTATCGGCTGTAGTTGCCTCCTCGATCAGCTGAGCCGGCTTTCATTGTTACCCCGTATTGTTGACGTATATCATTTGAGGTTAGTTTTTGCTGACATGGTCCTAAATTCTGCAGAGAAAACTACGTAAATAAAATACAATTAAGTAAAATCAAATCTTACAACTAATTCAGTACTGTTTATTTTGCCTCGTACGGTAATTACAATGAGAAACAACCACTTAGATTTTATGTGTAAAGAACTAAATAAATCTTCCTATTTAGGTGAATAATTAATCATTAGTTAAACGTTCGGCCAATAAAATCGATTAATTAGAAATGGTAGATAATATTCATATAGATGAATTTACATAATTTACCATGATTTCCAAAACATATGTTTATGAAGAAATATTACCCTAAAATAAACCAATATTTTTTTAAATCCTTCTATTAGCCCACACTCTCTTGATATATATATCTTGAACGAATTTTCAATCGTTATTAAAATACGTTTTTATTCATCCAATCAAGTTTAAATACATTTTTGTTACATATAGTGAATGACAGTAGATGTTAATAAAGTTTTTTCAAATATTTCTTCAACAATTGAAAACATTTGGGTGTCACCGGATTCAAACTTAAAATCTTCATTTTCAAAATCTAGCGCGCTTTGCTCTGCGCCAACTATGCAATACCTAGAAATGTGTTTCTCAAAGATGTATATGAATATTTCCCCCCATCTGGTTGTCGTCAAAACCTCCCTCTAGGGTTAAATATGAATGTAAAGGATAAAATAAAGAAGCAAACTTAAAAAAGCGATCAATGATAAAATTATTCTTTGTTGAAATTAGTAAGAATTTACATTAAACAAATTATATTACTTGTTCCGAATAGTTTTTTTTTTTTTTTAAATAATGAAACGTTATTTTTAAATAATGAAAAAAATAAATATTGAAATATAAGCATCGAAACCTTTTTTAACTTAACCTAAAACGAGTTAAAATAACGTGTCTCTTCATAGAAATGGTTTCTACTATTAAAAAACATGAAACATTAAAGTTTTGCACCCACATGTTTTTTTAAAGCTTACTAAAAATCTAAATCATTATTTTAGGTTTACAAAATATACTTTGTAATCAATGGTTTCATAAGTCTGTCTTGTCCCTTGTACGGAAACATTTCTTTCTTGTTGACGCGATGTGTAATGTCCCTTGTACGGAAACATTTCCTTCTTCTTGACGCGATGTGTAATGTCACTTGTACGGAAACATTTCCTTCTTGTTGACGCGATGTGTAATGTCCCTTGTACGGAAACATTTCTTCTTGTTGACGCGATGGGTAATATCCCTTGTACGGAAACATTTCCTTCTTGTTGACGCGATGTGTAATGTCCCTTGTACGGAAACATTTCCTTCTTGTTGACGCGATGTGTAATGTCCCTTGTACGGAAACATTTCTTCTTGTTGACGCGATGTGTAATGTCCCTTGTACGGAAACATTTCTTTCTTGTTGACGCGATGTGTAATGTCCCTTGTACGGAAACATTTCTTCTTGTTGACGCGATGTGTAGTGTCCCTTGTACGGAAACATTTCCTTCTTGTTGACGCGATGTGTAATGTCCCTTGTACGGAAACATTTCTTCTTGTTGACGCGATGTGTAATGTCCCTTGTACGGAAACATTTCTTTCTTGTTGACGCGATGTGTAATGTCCCTTGTACGGAAACATTTCTTCTTGTTGACGCGATGTGTGATGTCCCTTGTACGGAAACATTTCTTTCTTGTTGACGCGATGTGTAATGTCCCTTGTACGGAAACATTTCCTTCTTGTTGACGCGATGTGTAATGTCCCTTGTACGGAAATATTTCTTCTTGTTGACGCGATGTGTAATGTCCCTTGTACGGAAACATTTCCTTCTTGTTGACGCGATGTGTAATGTCCCTTGTACGGAAACATTTCCTTCTTGTTGACGCGATGTGTAATATCCCTTGTACGGAAACATTTCCTTCTTGTTGACGCGATGTGTAATGTCCCTTGTACGGAAACATTTCCTTCTTGTTGACGCGATGTGTAATGTCCCTTGTACGAAAACATTTCTTCTTGTTGACGCGATGTGTAATGTCCCTTGTACGGAAACATTTCTTCTTGTTGACGCGATGTGTAATGTCCCTTGTACGGAAACATTTCTTCTTGTTGACGCGATGTGTGATGTTCCTTGTACGGAAACATTTCTTCTTGTTCACACGATGTGTAATGTCCCTTGTACGGAAACATTTCTTCTTGTTGACGCGATGTGTAATGTCCCTTGTACGGAAACATTTCTTCTTGTTGACGCGATGTGTGATGTTCCTTGTACGGAAACATTTCTTCTTGTTCACACGATGTGTAATGTCCCTTGTACGGAAACATTTCTTCTTGTTGACGCGATGTGTAATGTCCCTTGTACGGAAACATTTCCTTCTTGTTGACGCGATGTGTAATGTCCCTTGTACGGAAATATTTCTTCTTGTTGACGCGATGTGTAATGTCCCTTGTACGGAAACATTTCCTTCTTGTTGACGCGATGTGTAATGTCCCTTGTACGGAAACATTTCCTTCTTGTTGACGCGATGTGTAATATCCCTTGTACGGAAACATTTCCTTCTTGTTGACGCGATGTGTAATGTCCCTTGTACGGAAACATTTCCTTCTTGTTGACGCGATGTGTAATGTCCCTTGTACGAAAACATTTCTTCTTGTTGACGCGATGTGTAATGTCCCTTGTACGGAAACATTTCTTCTTGTTGACGCGATGTGTAATGTCCCTTGTACGGAAACATTTCTTCTTGTTGACGCGATGTGTGATGTTCCTTGTACGGAAACATTTCTTCTTGTTCACACGATGTGTAATGTCCCTTGTACGGAAACATTTCTTCTTGTTGACGCGATGTGTAATGTCCCTTGTACGGAAACATTTCTTCTTGTTGACGCGATGTGTGATGTTCCTTGTACGGAAACATTTCTTCTTGTTCACACGATGTGTAATGTCCCTTGTACGGAAACATTTCTTCTTGTTGACGCGATGTGTAATGTCCCTTGTACGGAAACATTTCCTTCTTGTTGACGCGATGTGTAATGTCCCTTGTACGGAAATATTTCTTCTTGTTGACGCGATGTGTAATGTCCCTTGTACGGAAACATTTCCTTCTTGTTGACGCGATGTGTAATGTCCCTTGTACGGAAACATTTCCTTCTTGTTGACGCGATGTGTAATATCCCTTGTACGGAAACATTTCCTTCTT
>JBAIZL010000384.1:40000-55000 GCA_036971475.1 Prosapia bicincta | reverse complement strand
GAAAATTTTATTTTAGTAACTTTTTATTAAAACACAATTAATTTATAAATATGTATATACATATCACAGAATCACAAAATTGAGTGGGAAAATCACAAGCGAAATTAATTTTAAAAATTATTTAATTAAATTTAATTATTGAACTAATATTTGAAAAACTGTATTAACATCAAGTTCCATCCATTACAAGTAAAATAAATTTATTTGAACTTGATCGGATGAATAAAAAGTATTTTATTACCGATTAAAATTTTTAACAAGATACACACACACACACACACACACACACACACACACACACGCGCGCGCGCACACATACACACACACACACGCATGTGTGCGTGTGTATCTTGTTAAAATTTTCAATCGTTAATAAAATACTTTTTATTCATCCGCTCAAGTTCAAACACATTTTTTTTTTTTTTTTACTTGTAATGGATTACACTTGATGTTAAAACAGTTTTTTTCAAATGTTAATTCATTAATTAAATTGATTAAGTCACTAAATTAAAATTTAATTAAAGCAAGTATACAAACACACTCACACACACACACACACACACACATACACACACACACACACACACATACACACACACACACACACACACACACACACACACACACACACACACACACACACACACACACACACACATACACACACACACACACAAATATATATATATATATATATATATATATATATATAGAGAGAGAGAGAGAGAGAGAGAGAGAGAGACAGAATGAACTAATAGTAGCAGTTAAAAATTATCTATAAAAAGAATTTTCACTTTTATCGCCTAAAAATATCAACTGTAAAAGAGTACAGATTGACATAATAGGATTTAAAATATGACCAATTACTATTGCCCTTCTAATGCTGTGAACGACGCAGCAAGCAGTCAAACTGGGAAGTGGATTAGAAAATCTCCTCTGTTAAACTCTTTAAGTGTTCTTTAACACCAAAAGTTAAATGTATAACAAAACGCCCTCAACATACCAAAAATAACATTTAATTGTGTAAATGGATTCCGCAAAGTCGGCTAAAAGGATAAAGTGGTTAGAGGACTTTATGAACTGGTCTTGTACAAGGCAGGCAAACTTTATCAGACAACCAAAGTTGTATAAATGACCGCTTTGCTTGCTTTTAATTTCGCTTCAAATAAAACTCTGCAAAATAAAATATAATCACTACAGATAAATTAGAAAATATTTCCCCTAACGCATTTACAAAATGGGATGAAACAAATCATGTCTTTTAATATAAACAGAGTTTTATTACTTAATACATCAGATGTTATTGAAACCAGTTTACTTTAAATTTGTTAATAATAAATAAATAAAACCTATAAAGTCACAAAAATGTTTTATTTATGTCCTGATGTACGTTTCTATTGCAAAGTAGTCATCTTCAGAGGAAACTACCAAACTTCTCTGAAATCGTAGTAGGAGTTGATTGCTTCGCAATAGAAATGTACATCAGGATATAAATAAAATGTGTTTGTAGTTCAAGAGGTTTTATTTATTTATAATTAAAATCACACCACACTTTCTCCAGATTGTTATTCAAATTTATTACTTAACCAGCTGACCCGGAGAACTTCGCACCGCCTAAAAGTAAATGAATGGAGTGTCAACATTAGCTGATCTTAATTTAGTATTTTATTAACATAATAATAGCTGAACTTATAGTAGTCGATCGAGAAATGTATGACAATAAATATCCTTGATTGAATGTTATTTATTGAAGTGCACTCGGATATACAATATTTTTAGTTTTTCTCTCTGGTGCGTAGACAAATAAATCGAAAGGTTTTCCGACGCGTGAGCAATTCACACGACTGTTAATGTGAGAAGCATGGATTTTCATACGAGTACAATTATTTAAATTTTGTTGAGTGTTGCTCAGCACCCAAAATTTGGAATGAATTCAATGAAATGTCTAAGTATAAAGTGAAATAAAAAAATAATATATAACGCTATTTTGGTACTTAAAAAATACATGTTGAAAAACGTGTTATGTCGTCGGGAAGCTGTTTTGCTAAGATTTATAGGTTAATATTTTCTACTAAAAATAATTGGTTTTGGGAGGACCCTTGATCCCCCCCCCTGGCTACGCCCTTGAAACTTACTATGCCATGAACTTTCCCAGGAATGTACTCAACAATTTCTTAAAGTTTCATGGCGGTCGGATCAGTGGTTTAGTAACCCATAAGGATCATACATACATACATACAAAAATTCATTTATATATATAGATTTACAAACAGTTTGTTATCATTTTTATTTAGAATATCATAACTACCTGCTATTCCCTGCACCGTCACACTCCCCGTTGACGCGTTTCGGAGGTCCTCCATCTGTCAGAACTTTGTATGAACTGTTTCGGATGGACGTTTTCCGAAACGCGTCAACGGGGAGTGTGACGATGCTAGGAATGGCAGGTATTTATGATACTCTAAATAAGGAAATATATCCCAGAGGAAAAGCAGAAAATTATCAAAAGTTTGTTAACATATTTGCAGGTAGATTAATTGACTGAAAAACTCAAATATGTCTTAAAAGTATAAATATTTTTAATACGTTACCAACATTAATTTAAAGTTATTTTATATTATATTTTAATTTGCTTTATAATTGGCGTTTAGAGCAATTCAGTTTGAACTTCTTCACAACTTTGAATAATTTTGTTAACATGTAACCTTTTTTGTTAATTTAGAAACACAAATAAAAAACGTTTTGGTGAGAGATGAGAATTTTGTGGAAAAATAGGCATGTTGGAGGAACAAAAAAATTAAACACGAAGGTTGTGACAGTGAAGTCTTGGGAGAGAGAATATGGAGAGATAGGAAGACATACAAGACAAAATGAAAATATGCTACTGAAGACAAAAGCCTTTATAAACAAACAGAAGGGTGATATAGAGTATTTATAGACCTTATACGAGACGCTAAAGATGTAATAAAGCTATTTTTTAGTAAATGATAATTTGCGATATAGATTTCTGCCAAATTTTACCTTATAATATCGATTATTTATTTTTTTACGGAATATGAACGTATTTCTTTTTGTATTTACGTTTAGGATTTTGTTCTAAAAGATTTATATTGAATACAGCAGGCGGTAAAGAGGTACGGAAATATTAGTTTGAATAAAAGCCAACATATTTTGCTTTAGGAATGAGGGATGTTTGATAAATGCCCTTTAACATATATTTGAAAAGATCCAATTATATTTTCGCATGATTCGAAAGTTGTTTAAATTTAATTTAATAATTTATTTAGATCTTAGTTTATTTATTTAAATAATATGTGCTATTATATAATACTTCTCTTTTCCAGGGGGTATCCTAGAAAGCAACACCAGTTCACCGGCAGTCGCCACCCCACGCCATTACCTAGGAGAACTCATAGACGGTACATTTTGTTCCCGGGTATTTACAGACTGTAACCGCAAAGACTGTCGCCTGCAGAGTCCCAACTTCCCGGGCGTTTACCCTCGCAACCTGACCTGCTACTATGCCGTACGCCAGCAGGAAATCCCTCCGGGCAAGCACGCTTTGATCTCCGTAAGGCAGGGAAAGGGACAGCTGATTAACATCAGGAGCCAGGCCACACTGTACTCCAGGGCGCAACAGCAGCCGGCGCAGCTCAAACAGCTCAAGGTAAGCCGGGTGAAAGATTATATCCGTTTATCCGGCCTACCATTATTTTTCACTTCGTTTATCCGCTTATTATTTACTTTTCACTCTGTTTATCCGGCCTACTATTTATATTCCACTCAGTTTATCCTGTCTATTTTTCACTTTTCACTCCGTTTATCCGGGCTACCACTTACTTTTCACTCCACTCAGTTAATCCGGCTTATTATTTACTTTTCATTCCGTTTATCTCAACTACTGTTTAATTTTCAGTCCGTTTATCCGGACTACTCGACACAATAAAACGATGTCCTGCGGTAGCTTTAAATTCTGTTTACTCAGTAAATGCCTCAATGTCTTATGAAATCCGACAATGTTAAGTTATTCAATTTAAATCTTCATATTCTATAAGGTAAGATCCATTTTACTAGTTATACACGATACAATCCATTATACACTTAACAACTATCAACCCATTACAAACCCAGTATCAACCCACTAGAACCATGGAACCCATTTTAATCCATCACAGAACACTAGAATTGTTCGAGCCAAGTCATTACACATGAGATATTAGTAACGAAACCTCTTCATTTTCCTCTTAGAGTTAACGTTTACAACCAATTGTTCTTTATAAAATGAATTTAAAACCCACTCAAGTTATTTTATTATGAGGTCTAGGCCATATTTTTTTCCAGACGGGAGATGAGGTATATTTATCGTATCTCTTTTTTACAGAAATGTCCACCAATATACGCCGTGAGCTTCCAGTCACAAATTTCATTCATTTTTGTATTTATTTGTGATTGTATATTGTGTTGTTGCCTCTAGGTGATCTTTTGCATGTTACTTTTAAACAAGTATAATAAAAAAAAAGTTTCAAGTCAATTCCTACTTAAGTCAACACATCAAATTTTTATTTCAGTTACTTTTTATTATATAATTATGATTCATATAAGTAAAGTTACATAACCTATGCGTTAAAACAGCTGTCCCATCACATAACCTATTCATGTTATCGCTTATTTTAAGCCAGATAAGACGAAATAACTTTATTGCATTTCTTGCCTCTTTTGCGAAAAGTTCGTCCCATAAAAAACTAAAATTAATTAGTTAAATTTAATCATTTATTATTTGAACAAACTGTATTAACATAAAGTGTTAACCTCTACAAGTTTAAGAATATTTAATTAAACTTGAATGGATGAATAAAACGAATTTAATAACGATAGAAAATTTATTTTTGTGCCACAATAATTAAGTTTCGAAGCAATACGTAACGAGAGTTATTAAAACCAAAAGCTTACTAACGGCAGCTCCATTCAAAATTAAGTATTTTTTAAAATTATATATAATAATATTTTTATAAAATGTTACTTATTTTAAGCCAAATTGAAGAGAGTAACTATATTGCATACCTTGCCTCGTTTTTCTCCCGTAAAAATATAAAATTAATTCATTAAATTTAATTAACTAATTATGTTTGAACAAAACCGTTTTACCACCAAGTGTCAGTCACGGTAAGTTTAAACACATTTTAATCCAACTTGCGTGGATAAAAAGAGTATTTTATCAACGATTGAAAATTTGAACAAGATATACATAACGAGAGTGTGAACTAATAGAAGGAATTGAAAACATAATCAGTAAGTTTGAAAAAGGCATTACTAAAACGGATTTAGTAAAAAATCTATTCAGCATATGAAAATAAACGTCTGTAAAAAGTTCAGCTATTAATTTGGGAACATTATAACTACGTCAATATGTTGCTTATTTACTGCTGAGCTGTTTAGAAACATGTGTTTGGCAAGGTTCCGCCCGCCTTAACGTGACACTAACGGAGCTTTATTTATTGTTCCAATGTATAGCATTAGAATTAAAGTAGGTAATTTACATAACGGAGCGATTCTGGGAACGTAGCACATAAATTCTGTTAATATTTGCTCATTATATTTAATGTTTAAAGGGCGGAAGAGGGCGCAATCGTTACCCTTTCATGTTCTGTCCTCACACTATTCCTGGTAGAAAAGTGGGACCAAAACGTAAAACTGATTCTTAGATAACTCTCCAGCTGACCATCATTTCAACTTCTTTTATTATTTCACACTCTCCTTATGTATATCTTTTTTAAAATTTCAATCGTTAATAAAATACTTTTTATTCATCCTAACAAATTAAAATACATTTTTTAAACATATAGTGGATGACACTTAATGTTTTTTTCAAATATTAATTCATTTATTAAATTTAATTATTTAATTTTAGTTTTATATGGGAAAAAAACTTTTCACAAAAGGGACAAGGTATGCAATACAGTTATTTCGTCCCATTTGGCTTGAAATAATTGGTAACATATGATTTCATACAACAGCTGGTTTTATACAAATAAAAGACGTACATTAAACACACAAATGAATCATTACTAACCCAGACGCGTTTCAGTGACAAAGTCATCATCATTAGTGAGTGTTGCTATTACAAACTCTAACTTACAACTCAGAGTTTGTATAATATAATACAATAATCATTTATATTAATTGTTTTTATTTAATGTCTGTAAATAACTATTAATTTTTCATATAGGCTAATGACAGATCACAGACAAGTTTGCTTTTGAAAACACTCGACGTTTCGAATTTCTTTCCGAAATTCCTTTTCAAGAGCTCAGTTTTAATTAAATAATTATACAACATAACTTACGATTTATAAAATACATAACATTATATAAAACATAATAAAAATCAACAAATTATAAAACTCTTAATAAATATATATTTACAAGTCAAATTTATTTCTATAAAAACTGAGCTCTTGAAAAACAATTTCGGAAAGAAATTCGAAACGTTGAGTGTTTAAAAAATCATAATTGTCTGTGATGTGTCATTAGCCTATAGAAAAAATTAATATATTAACTGTAATTATTTAATAAAAAGTTACTAAAATAAAAAAATTTCCATTTTTACCTAAGTAGGAATTTACTTTTTTTTAATAGTTGTAAACAACATTTTTACAATTATTATTATATCCAATTAGTTACATTTTTAAATTATTTTAGTGCTTTCAATGGTACATTTTTATCTTATGTTATCAAATGACTCAATAAACGGTTTTCTAGAATCAAATAATTTGGGTATATTTTCCTGATTATAAAGATATTTTACATAACAAAGCATTATAAAATTTGTAATTTATCTCTCACAAAACCGGTTGAATACAGAGCTGGAATTAAAATTAAACAGAATCTGTTACGGTTACAATATTTTCTGTATAAATAAAAGCGCAAGTATAGATAATATAAATAATAATTTTGTTTTAAATAATTAATTAACTACGTGAATTTATGTATTATATTCTTATGCATTTACTGTTACTTGTTTGTTTAACGGATACAACACAACAATGACTGACAAATTATACAACCGCCAAAATAATTAACCTAATAACCCAAATACAAACACACAACAGGACAATCCCATAAAATACTTATCAATACCATACAGATCATCCAAAACCCGCAATCTAACCAACACATTACAAAAATACAACTACAAAATAGCTTACTCCACACACAACACTCTCAATAAACAATTTAAACCCAACAACAAAATCGACAATATTTACAACGCCGTTGGAAATTACAAACTAACTTGAAGTTCGTGCCCCAGTTTTTACATAGACCAGACAGGGAGGTCCTTCTACACACGTTACCAAGAACATATAAAAGCACTAAAAAACAATAACTACCAATCAAACTTCGATTATCATCTCAACTCCACAAAACATGACTACATAGACATAACATCTAACCTACAAATTCTTCATAAACAACACAGAAATAACCAACGCTACACAACCGAACAATACGAAATATATAGACACTTGAAACTACACCCTACACACATACTCAATACACAATTACATTACAACTCACACACATTTTGACATCATAACTCCTAATACTCACAAAGTACACCCACACTGCCATAATATCCCACCCCACCCTAACCTACATAAACCTAGAGATCAGTTACGGTCTGAGTTAACAATGAGGCACATCTTCCGAAACGGCCTTCCTCAACAAATATCAGTTAAGTAAGTGCTACCATAGGCAAGTTTGTAAAATAATCACAAGTGTTTTAGTGAAAACTAGTAGCTCACGTGAAGATGGAATCAACAAATATAATATTATTCATGTATTATTTGCGTATTTAACTGTACGTATTGAATAGATAATTCTGGTTAAAGAACTATTTTCATTGTCTATTTCTAAATCACTGATAGTAATTTGTAACTGTAGACCTAATAATAATGCGAGACGTAAAAGCGATAAACCATGATGACGCTTTGTAACCTCTGAATAATACTGAAATAAATTTCCGTCGGTGGCAGTGAAGTGTTTGTACACGTAACAGTGTCACTTGCCGCCTACATGATTGCATTAACGGCCGTACTACAGATGTGAGTCGCTCCCTCTAATTACTTCCAACATTACTGCGAGTCGTAATCCCTCTGGGAAAGTTACTCTGGAGCCAATCTTTATCCTAAAGACCAAACCATCGTGTTCATTCTCAACCACCATCTCGTGTTCCGTGACCAATAGCGGACTTCTACTCAATCATTAATACAATTCTGACCTTTATTCTAGGGCCCGACAAATTCAGTAGATATCATGTCATTCGCAATTCGATACAGTGAAACAAATTTGCGGGTTTTAACACGTTAATAACAACATTTAGTACGATTCTAGCGAAATTTTGTACTTCTAGGCTTTACCAAATTCAGTGCTGTAAAAACAGAAATACGTTCAAATACTGATCCCCATTGTGCATCTCGATAAAATGCGTTGCACACGTATTGCCCCTTTATATCCTATACCAAGGGACCGTTCGTCCTCTTCTTAAACCAACCTCATCCTATCCACTTTTCTTTGAACTTCTCCTTACAAGGTGCATTACCCCTCTTTGTGACCCGGATAGTGATTAGAACATGATGCATTGCACACGCATTGCCCTTCTCTAACCTGTACCAAGGGACCGTTCGTCCTCTCCTTAGGCCAACCTCATCCTATCCACTTTTCTTTGAACTTCTCCTTACAAGGTGCATTACCCCTCTTTGTGACCCGGATAGTGATTAGAACATGATGCATTGCACACGCATTGCCCTTCTCTATCCTGTACCAAGGGACCGTTCGTCCTCTTCTTAAACCAACCTCATCCTATCCACTTTTCTTTGAACTTCTCCTTACAAGGTCCATGACCCCTCTTTGTGACGCGGATAGTGATTAGAACATGATGCATTGCACACGCATTGCCCTTCTCTATCCTGTACCAAGGGACCGTTCGTCCTCTTCTTAAACCAACCTCATCCTATCCACTTTTCTTTGAACTTCTCCTTACAAGGTCCATGACCCCTCTTTGTGACCCGGATAGTGATTAGAACATGATGCATTGCACACGCATTGCCCTTCTCTATCCTGTACCAAGATACCATTCGTCCTCTTCTTAAACCAACCTCATCCTATCCACTTTTCTTTGATCTTCTCCTTACAAGGTGCATGACCCCTCTTTGTGATCCGGATAGTGATTAGAACATGATGCATTGCACACGTATTGCCCCTTTATGTCCTATACCAAGGGACCGTTCGTCCTCTTCTTAAGCCAACCTCATCCTATCCACTTTTCTTTGAACTTCTCCTTACAAGGACCATGGCCCCTCTTTGTGACCCGGATAGTGAGTAGCACATGATGCATTGCACACGCATCGCCCTTCTCTATCCTGTACCAAGGGACCGTTCGTCCTCTTCTTAAGCCAACCTCATCCTATCCACTTTTCTTTGAACTTCTCCTTACAAGGTGCATGACCCCTCTTTGTTACCCGGATAGTGATTAGAACATGATGCATTGCACATGCATTGCCATTCTCTATCCTGTACCAAGGGACCGTTCGTCCTCTTCTTAAGCCACCCTCATCCTATCCACTTTTCTTTGAACTTCTCCTTACAAGGTCCATGGCCCCTCTTTGTGACCCGGATAGTGATTAGAACATGATGCATTGCACACGCATTGCCCTTCTCTATCCTGTACCAAGATACCATTCGTCCTCTTCTTAAACCAACCTCATCCTATCCACTTTTCTTTGATCTTCTCCTTACAAGGTGCATGACCCCTCTTTGTGATCCGGATAGTGATTAGAACATGATGCATTGCACACGTATTGCCCCTTTATGTCCTATACCAAGGGACCGTTCGTCCTCTTCTTAAGCCAACCTCATCCTATCCACTTTTCTTTGAACTTCTCCTTACAAGGACCATGGCCCCTCTTTGTGACCCGGATAGTGAGTAGCACATGATGCATTGCACACGCATCGCCCTTCTCTATCCTGTACCAAGGGACCGTTCGTCCTCTTCTTAAGCCAACCTCATCCTATCCACTTTTCTTTGAACTTCTCCTTACAAGGTCCATGGCCCCTCTTTGTGACCCGGATAGTGATTAGAACATGATGCATTGCACACGCATTGCCCTTCTGTATCCTGTACCAAGGCACCGTTCGTCCTCTTCTTAAGCCAACCTCATCCTATCCACTTTTCTTTGAACTTCTCCTTACAAGGTGCATGACCCCTCTTTGTGACCCGGATAGTGATTAGAACATGATGCATTGCACAAGCATTGCCCTTCTCTATCCTGTACCAAGGGACCGTTCGTCCTCTTCTTAAGCCAACCTCATCCTATCCACTTTTCTTTGAACTTCCCCTTACAAGGTGCATGACCCCTCTTTGTGACCCGGATAGTGATTAGAACATGATGCATTGCACACGCATTGCCCTTCTCTATCCTGTACCAAGGGACCGTTCGTCCTCTTCTTAAGCCAACTTCATCCTATCCACTTTTCTTTGAACTTCTCCTTACAAGGTGCATGACCCCTCTTTGTGACCCGGATAGTGATTAGAACATGATGCATTGCACACGCATTGCCCTTCTCTATCCTGTACCAAGGGACCGTTCGTCCTCTTCTTAAACCAACCTCATCCTATCCACTTTTCTTTGAACTTCTCCTTACAAGGTCCATGGCCCCTCTTTGTGACCCGGATAGTGATTAGAACATGATGCATTGCACACGCATTGCCCTTCTCTATCCTGTACCAAGGGACCGTTCGTCCTCTTCTTAAGCCAACCTCATCCTATCCACTTTTCTTTGAACTTCTCCTTACAAGGTGCATGACCCCTCTTTGTTACCCGGATAGTGATTAGAACATGATGCATTGCACATGCATTGCCATTCTCTATCCTGTACCAAGGGACCGTTCGTCCTCTTCTTAAGCCACCCTCATCCTATCCACTTTTCTTTGAACTTCTCCTTACAAGGTGCATGACCCCTCTTTGTGACCCGGATAGTGATTAGAACATGATGCATTGCACAAGCATTGCCCTTCTCTATCCTGTACCAAGGGACCGTTCGTCCTCTTCTTAAGCCAACCTCATCCTATCCACTTTTCTTTGAACTTCCCCTTACAAGGTGCATGACCCCTCTTTGTGACCCGGATAGTGATTAGAACATGATGCATTGCACACGCATTGCCCTTCTCTATCCTGTACCAAGGGACCGTTCGTCCTCTTCTTAAACCAACCTCATCCTATCCACTTTTCTTTGAACTTCTCCTTACAAGGTCCATGGCCCCTCTTTGTGACCCGGATAGTGATTAGAACATGATGCATTGCACACGCATTGCCCTTCTCTATCCTGTACCAAGGGACCGTTCGTCCTCTTCTTAAGCCAACCTCATCCTATCCACTTTTCTTTGAACTTCTCCTTACAAGGTGCATGACCCCTCTTTGTTACCCGGATAGTGATTAGAACATGATGCATTGCACATGCATTGCCATTCTCTATCCTGTACCAAGGGACCGTTCGTCCTCTTCTTAAGCCACCCTCATCCTATCCACTTTTCTTTGAACTTCTCCTTACAAGGTCCATGGCCCCTCTTTGTGACCCGGATAGTGATTAGAACATGATGCATTGCACACGCATTGCCCTTCTCTATCCTGTACCAAGATACCATTCGTCCTCTTCTTAAACCAACCTCATCCTATCCACTTTTCTTTGAACTTCTCCTTACAAGGTCCATGGCCCCTCTTTGTGACCCGGATAGTGATTAGAACATGATGCATTGCACACGCATTGCCCTTCTCTATCCTGTACCAAGATACCATTCGTCCTCTTCTTAAACCAACCTCATCCTATCCACTTTTCTTTGAACTTCTCCTTACAAGGTGCATGACCCCTCTTTGTGACCCGGATAGTGATTAGAACATGATGTATTGCACACGCATTGCCCTTCTGTATCCTGTACCAAGGGACCATTCGTCCTCTCCTTAAGCCAACCTCATCCTATCCACTTTTCTTTGAACTTCTCCTTACAAGGTGCATGACCCCTCTTTGTGACCCGGATAGTGATTAGAACATGATGCATTGCACACGCATTGCCCTTCTGTATCCTGTACCAAGGGACCATTCGTCCTCTCCTTAAGCCAACCTCATCCTATCCACTTTTCTTTGAACTTCTCCTTACAAGGTGCATGGCCCCTCTTTATGACCCGGATAGTGATTAGAACATGATGCATTGCACACGCATTGTCCTTCTCTATCCTGTACCAAGATACCATTCGTCCTCTTCTTAAACCAACCTCATCCCATCCAGTCCTCTTTGAACTTCTCCTTACAAGGTGCATGACCCCTCTTTATGACCCGGTTAGAAAGTACATCTATTCTACAGGCATAATACATTGCAAACATATTCTCCCTTCATATCTTAGGGATTTATCCCGTCTCTATCCTAATCCTAGTTGTATTCACAATCTTCCCGTATTCTAATTACGCTTTACATAATGGGTATACTGAGTGATAGCTATAAAATCAGTTTTTTTTAATCCAAAACTAACTTTTTTCTGTTGGAATGGTTGACTGCGCATTACATACTAAATATACAACGTGCGACAAAGACTATAACTTGACGAAAATTCTTTTAGTTGAGGGTTTGGGATGAATGTGACCGAGAGCATGATTTCGTGACCTTATACAAAAGTTCTTGTCGTTGCAGGTTTGGTACGAATACGAACGATTGCAAGACTTAGTGACCATATAAAGGTTTTTGTCGTTGCAGGATAGGATGAATGCTACCAAGTGCAAGAGTAAGTAACCATATACAAAAGTTCTTGTCGTTGCAGGTTTGGGATGAATGCGATCAAGTGCAAGACTATGTGACCATATACGACGGCTACACTACCAGAGACCCGGTGCTACTCAAGTTCTGCGGAGGCGGCGCGGCGGTTCCCGAAACGATCTCTAGCGGGCACGAGCTCCTGGTGGAGTTCTCCACGTCTCCTTACGGCACCTTCTTGTATCCCACACCGCCTTTGCCTTTGAATGGGTTCCAACTACAGGTTCAGGTAATTTGTTTTCAAGAGGGTAATGTTAATTACTGCTCTAAAATGTAATGTATTTTTAGCATAGTTTAATCAAGTTAGAAATGTTGCATATGTTTATGTTAATGTACACAACTACATTAATAAATATATTTCTTTGCCAGTATTTTCGAGCCATTTATATATATTGGTTATTGTAAAATCCAAAATAAGTAAACTATTTAAAATATCAATTGAAACATTTCGTAAATTTCCCAATATTTATTAATATACAAAAATCTTTAAAATTAGTACATACTATAACAATCAATGATTATTACATCTTTTTTAATTATTTTCAATCCAACAATTAAAATAATTTTTAATTGTCAATTTGAACATAACTCAGTAACCGAGACTGTCGTATTTTCAATAAAATTTTAAAAGCTTCAAAAATTGTGTATTGATTTTTCTTAGAGGAATTTATTAAAAACTGACTAGCCTAAGCAGAACTAATAACTAATTAATAATGCTAAAGCAACGATATTAAATAAAGATAAAAACTGGTTATTTTTTTTACCTAATAATCAGATAAAAATCTTTTATCAGTTAATCATTACATATGCCGTCAGAAATGTAACTAAAATTATCTTGATTTATAATATAGAATCTCCAAAGTATAAAAATAAGGTAATAAGAATCTGTTAAAACCTTACAAAGCCTTTAGTTTGTATAAGTTTCATGATTTTCCCTCCACATTTATTGCATATTGTAATCTCCTGGAAAAAAGTGTATTTCAACGCCCGAACCTAACTTCATTTATTATTATGACAAAGTTTTCAAATTTTACAATTTATTTAAGGTACGTTTCCATTACTACAAATCCCCGAATGGAAACAATCTGGCACTAGTCGAGGCACATGTGGCGGCGACCGTTTTGTGCCAGCCGACGGTGCTACAAAACTTGTGTCCGCACAAGTTCCCACGGACAATGGAAACGGGCAGGCACGTGTGCCCGCGACACGCGAAGTCGCAGTTGCCCAAATGCCCTTAAAAACGTTTTAGAACAGTGTTTGCCTCTGGAGTAAGAGACACATTCTGTGGAGGTACATCAACGAGCTAAAAAACGGAGAGTGGTAGCTAACATTTCTCCAGGGGGGATTGGTTGTCGGCAGTTACTACATTTTACAATTTCTGGTGCTATTAGGTTTAACAAAAATTCAAAATCACTTCTGTTCGCAAGAACGTTTCGTATCCAGTTTGCATGCGCAAATCTCTCATTAATAAGTTGAAGGCTCCTTCTGATTGACTTTTTGCTTAAAAACCTCTAATCCACCACCTAGGTCGTTTTCGTCTTTTTTCCTCAGCTCATTGTATGCACCAGTCATAATAAAAAAAAGCAGAAGCTACTATGTCATCCATTATTAACACTTACACATATGTAAAAATCACTAAACGTAAAAAGACTCACTTAAAACTCAACATGTCTTCAGTTCTTCACTGCAAAATAACAAGTACTGCTGGGTCGTGGGGCACGAGACTTGTGCCCGGGCACATGTGCCTGGGAAATGGAAACAGTATGAAAATCTACGCACGACTTGTGCCGACCACATGTGCCTGCGACTTGTCAGAATGTAAACGTACCTTTACAGAGGAAATTACTACAATTTATTGTAGAAGTTTCAGGGTCTTGTAGTAATTCCTTCAGAAGATGATTGTTTTGCAATCGCAACGTTTTTAAATCAATTTTGTTTAAAATAAAAAAACGTTTAAAACAATTAAACGCGCTTTGCAAGCAGAACATAAATAAAACGTGTTTATGGTGTAAGAGGTTTTATTTACCTATTACACTAACTTTATTAATAAATGTAAATAAAGTCGTTAACAAGTCGTTATATTATTACAATCATTAAATTTAATCAATTTAGACTTTTAATTACATCTAATTTATATTTTAT
>JBAIZL010000384.1:0-32500 GCA_036971475.1 Prosapia bicincta | reverse complement strand
AGAAATATTTCAAGAATACTATAAAGCGATACAGTAAAACTAATTTTATAGTAACATTAAATGCAATTTTCTCATGTTACATTTACTCAGCGATGCCGTTTAGGACAAACATTTTTCCTTTTTACTCTACTTCAATCAATATGAATTTTTATGGAGGACAAAGCTGCAAAAACAACAGCGTTAAAAATTATAAAGAATAAATCATTAAAAACTATAATAATAAAATTAAATTAAACAGTATGTGACACAAGTTGAAGGAAACCAACTATATATTATATAATAAAAGAAATGTTAAATATCGCTTCACTCCCTCTCTTTTTCTTCTTCTCCCCTCAATATCACTCCGTAACCTTTTATCCTCCCTCCGTTCTCCCTTTTCTTCGTTCGCACATCCTTTGTCTCCCACTCACTCTTCCTCTAGCTCCCCATATTTCCTCTTCCCCATTCCTTCCACCTATTCACTTCTTCCTCCCATTTTGTGAAGGTAAGTTAGAACATTACCATTTAATGTTAATGCTACTTGATTCTATTCCTCTAAAAGTACGGTTTCTTTTCCTGTAAGTGCTTTGACATTGTGATGCAAGCCCATACAGTTCTAAATCGAAGAAATAAACTTTAGTTATTTTATATTACATGCTAGACATACAATATTTCGCATTATAATTTACAAAATATGTCATTTTATTTTTCAATTTCTTGATAAATTCATTTGGTTAGTCCTAATAGTTCAATAAATGCTCTACATGTGGGGTACTGTATATTTTATAATTCAGCATTTTATACAAAAATATATAAGAAAAATCAAAATCACTCGCATTTAATTTCAACCGGGAAACGACTTCATTTTTTCTCGAAGTTGTTGGTTTTCACTTATTACAGTTTTTGAATTATATATACATTTCCTCATTTCCTTTGCTTACCGTATACATATAAACATTTTTTGAAAGCCCAATCTATTTCCTTTGCATACCGTATTGATGTAAACATACCTTGGAAGCCCGACTCATTTCCTTTGGTTACCGTATTAATATAAATATATCTTGGAACTCTGAATCATTTCCTTTTTCATAGCTTATGGCTATAAACATTTCTTGGAAGCCTGACTCATTTCATTTGCATACCATATTAATATAAACATTTCTTGGAAGCCTGACTCATTTCATTTGCATACCATATTAACATAAACATTTCTTGGAAGCCCAATCTATTTCCTTTGCATACCGTATTGATGTAAACATATCCTGGAAGCCCAATCTATTTCTTTTGCATACCGTATTGATGTAAACATATCCTGGAAGCCCAATCTATTTCCTTTGCATACCGTATTGATGTAAACATATCCTGGAAGCCCAATCTATTTCCTTTGCTTACCGTATTAATATAAATATATCTTGGAACTCTGAATCATTTCCTTTTTCATAGCTTATGGCTATAAACATTTCTTGGAAGCCTGACTCATTTCATTTGCATACCATATTAACATAAACATTTCTTGGAAGCCCAATCTATTTCCTTTGCATACCGTATTGATGTAAACATATCCTGGAAGCCCAATCTATTTCTTTTGCATACCGTATTGATGTAAACATATCCTGGAAGCCCAATCTATTTCCTTTGCATACCGTATTGATGTAAACATATCCTGGAAGCCCAATCTATTTCCTTTGCATACCGTATTGATGTAAACATATCTTGGAAGCCCAATCTATTTCCTTTGCTTACCATATTAATATAAACATTTCTTGGAAGCCTGACTCATTTCATTTGCATACCATATTAACATAAACATATCCTGGAAGCCCAATCTATTTCCTTTGCATACCGTATTGATGTAAACATATCCTGGAAGCCCAATCTATTTCCTTTGCTTACTGCATTGATGTAAACATATCCTGGAAGCCCAATCTATTTCCTTTGCATACCGTATTGATGTAAACATATCTTGGAAGCCCAATCTATTTCTTTTGCATACCGTATTGATGTAAACATATCTTGGAAGCCCAATCTATTTCCTTTGCTTACTGCATTGATGTAAACATATCTTGGAAGCCCAATCTATTTCCTTTGCTTACCGTATTGATGTAAACATATCCTGGAAGCCCAATATATTTCCTTTGCATACCGTATTGATGTAAACATATCCTGGAAGCCCAATCTATTTCCTTTGCTTACCGTATTGATGTAAACATATCCTGGAAGCTAAATCTATTTCCTTTGCATTCCGTATTGATGTAAACATATCCTGGAAGCCCAATATATTTCCTTTGCATACCGTATTGATGTAAACATATCTTGGAAGCCCAATCTATTTCCTTTGCTTACTGCATTGATGTAAACATATCCTGGAAGCCCAATCTATTTTCTTTGCATACCGTATTGATGTAAACATATCCTGGAAGCCCAATCTATTTCCTTTGCATACCGTATTGATGTAAACATATCCTGGAAGCCCAATCTATTTTCTTTGCATACCGTATTGATGTAAACATATCCTGGAAGCCCAATCTATTTCCTATGCATACCGTATTGATGTAAACATATCCTGGAAGACCAATCTATTTCCTTTCATACCGTATTTATGTAAACATATCTTGGAAGCCCAATCTATTTCCTTTGCTTACCGTATTGATGTAAACATATCCTGGAAGCCCAATCTATTTTCTTTGCATACCGTATTGATGTAAACATATCCTGGAAGCCCAATCTATTTCCTACGCATACCGTATTGATGTAAACATATCCTGGAAGCCCAATCTATTTCCTTTGCTTACCGTATTGATGTAAACATATCTTGGAAGCCCAATCTATTTCCTTTGCTTACCGTATTGATGTAAACATATCTTGGATGCCCAATCTATTTCCTTTGCTTACTGCATTGATGTAAACATATCCTGGAAGCCCAATCTATTTCCTTTGCATACCGTATTGATGTAAACATATCCTGGAAGCCCAATCTATTTTCTTTGCATACCGTATTGATGTAAACATATCCTGGAAGCCCAATCTATTTCCTATGCATACCGTATTGATGTAAACATATCCTGGAAGCCCAATCTATTTCCTTTGCATACCGTATTGATGTAAACATATCCTGGAAGCCCAATCTATTTCCTTTCATACCGTATTGATGTAAACATATCCTGGAAGCCCAATCTATTTCCTTTCATACCGTATTTATGTAAACATATCTGGGAAGCCCAATCTATTTCCTTTGCTTACCGTATTGATGTAAACATATCCTGGAAGCCCAATCTATTTCCTTTGCTTACCGTATTGATGTAAACATATCCTGGAAGCCCAATCTATTTCCTTTCATACCGTATTGATGTAAACATATCCTGGAAGCCCAATCTATTTCCTTTCATACCGTATTTATGTAAACATATCTTGGAAGCCCAATCTATTTCCTTTGCTTACCGTATTGATGTAAACATATCCTGGAAGCCCAATCTATTTTCTTTGCATACCGTATTGATGTAAACATATCCTGGAAGCCCAATCTATTTCCTTTGCATACCGTATTGATGTAAACATATCCTGGAAGCCCAATCTATTTTCTTTGCATACCGTATTGATGTAAACATATCCTGGAAGCCCAATCTATTTCCTATGTATACCGTATTGATGTAAACATATCCTGGAAGCCCAATCTATTTCCTTTGCATACCGTATTGATGTAAACATATCCTGGAAGCCCAATCTATTTCCTTTCATACCGTATTGATGTAAACATATCCTGGAAGCCCAATCTATTTCCTTTCATACCGTATTTATGTAAACATATCTTGGAAGCCCAATCTATTTCCTTTGCTTACCGTATTGATGTAAACATATCCTGGAAGCCCAATCTATTTTCTTTGCATACCGTATTGATGTAAACATATCCTGGAAGCCCAATCTATTTTCTTTGCATACCGTATTGATGTAAACATATCCTGGAAGCCCAATCTATTTCCTTTGCATACCGTATTGATGTAACCATATCCTGGAAGCCCAATCTATTTTCTTTGCATACCGTATTGATGTAAACATATCCTGGAAGCCCAATCTATTTCCTATGCATACCGTATTGATGTAAACATATCCTGGAAGCCCAATCTATTTCCTTTGCATACCGTATTGATGTAAACATATCCTGGAAGCCCAATCTATTTCCTTTGCATACCGTATTGATGTAAACATATCCTGGAAGCCCAATCTATTTCCTTTCATACCGTATTTATGTAAACATATCTTCGAGTCCGACTCATTTCCTTTGAATAAAACTTAATTCATCATGTAGTAACTTTATATTATTAATTTAAATCTGTTACTTTTCAATTTAATATTTATTACTACAACAGATATTTTAAACTGTTATTGAGAAATTTTATTATTGTCATTTAAGGTGAAATTTGTGGAGAAAGAGGCTCCGAAATACGCACGGAACAAGCGCTGCGAGTTTTGGTTACGCGGAACCGGCAAAGGAATCCTAGAGAGCCCTCGCCACTCTTTGGCCGGCAACACCACCTGCCTGTACCACCTGCAAGGAGCCGATCCCAACCTAACACTGCCTCCTAGACACCTGGAGATGCTGGCGCGACGCAGGACTCAGGGCGTCCTCTACCCGACCAGGTACAAGGTCTGGTTGGCTGTACTCAAGTACCACGTGACGGCGCAGAGCGAGGAGGAGGAATGTGCGGCCAAGCTGCAAATCTGGGATGGAAACGTGAGAGCAGCCCCTTCTTGTAATGATATTTTCTGGTATATATACTTTACTGGCACAGATTCATTTAAGATAGCAAGCACAATAGGTGTTTTTGGTTTGCTCAATTTTTGCATGGTGAATGTTTCAATCCGTATTTACATTATTTTACCTTTGTTTATTATTACGACGCTTATTAATTTTAATATTTTTTAGTAATTATAAGTATCCATTAGTAATGGAGAAGTTCAACAAATTATTATAATATTTAATGTTTTTGCCAAAATGCACATAACTGTCTGCTTTTACTAACGAAGCAATCTAGTTTATGACATTCTCCGAATATCCTCCATCAACCAGAACCATGTTTGTTGACAAGTCCATAAATCCATCAATTTCAACTCTTGGCGGTTTTTAAACAATGTTGACTTTAATGCGATAATAGAAATGTAGCGTGGTGAATCTGTGTGTGCTATTAGAGAAGAGTTATAGTGGGTTATAGACTGGGAGATTAGTGTGAGGGATTATAGTGAAGGAGTAAGTGCTTAAGGATGGAACGTTATACTGGGGCATACGAGTAAAGTTATAGTTATGGGGTTGAATAGAAGGTTGGGAAGATGGATTAGAGTGAGAAAAGCGAGTACGTTCGGGGGGAGAGTTTTACTGGGGGATACGAGTAGAGTTATAGTTAAGGGGTTGAATAGAAGGTTGGAAAGATGGATTAGAGTGAGAAAAGCGAGTACGTTCGGGGGGAGAGTTTTACTGGGGGATACGAGTAGAGTTATAGTTAAGGGGTTGAATAGAAGGTTGGAAAGATGGATTAGAGTGAGAAAAGCGAGTACGTTCGGGTGGAGAGTTGTACTGGGGGATACGAGTAGAGTTATAGTTAAGGGGTTGAATAGAAGGTTGGAAAGATGGATTAGAGTGTGAAAAGCGAGTACGTTAGGGTGGAGAGTTGTACTGGGGGATACGAGTAGAGTTATAGTTAAGGGGTTGAATAGAATGTTGGAAAGATGGATTAGAGTGTGAAAAGCGAGTACGTTAGGGTGGAGAGTTGTACTGGGGGATACGAGTAGAGTTATAGTTAAAGATTAGAATGTGGGGATTGGAAAGATAGATTAGAGTGGGAAAAGGGATTTCCTTAGTGAAGGGTTATAGTTAAGGATTAGAATGGGATGTTGGAAAGATGGATTAGAGTGGGAAAAGCAAGTGCGTTAGGCTGGAGGTTTTTTTGGGGGGGGAGTATAGATAATACTGAATGATTAGAATGGGGGAGTAGAAAGAGGATTTAGTGTGGAGAAGCGAGTGCGTTAGGGTGAATGATAATATTGGAGATTACGGTTGGGGTTAAAGTGGAGGATTAGACTGGGAGATTAGTGGGTGTGAGTGGGGGTTAGAATGAGAGATTATTGGTGTGATATAAGAGGGTAAGTAAGTTTCAAGATAGTGTATATTGTTATTTAAATTATATGAGATTCAAATTTTTATTCATATGTTAGGAAAAGAACTTCTGTTAGTATAAATGTGTAATTTAGTAAGTGGAATTCTAGGAGCTAGCTTCTAGCTCCTATTAATATAAACAAATAGGTTTTCTATTTATTTTATTATTTTATTTTCTGTAAAACATTTCATTTTTAGTTTAATACTCAAAAACAAGAAAACGTATACAATCAAAATAGATTTTCCCTAATAATAGGCGAAAACATTAAAATAAGTTTGCTAGGCAACAAACTTCCAACAGTCAACAGATAAATGGAGCACATTTATCATACTTTTGTTAGCGGGAAACCAGAAACACCCCCTGATATTTTGTTGGTAAACTTAGCACGAACCACCCTCCAACTAAACGAGGACAAATGCTACAGTAAACCTAAACTTAGAAAAAGACGAGAAAGAATTTTCATTACTATCCATTGCTAGTCGAAATGTAGCGATATAAAACGCAACGCAAATTTACAACTAGGACTGAGGTGAAAAGCCCGACGGAGAAACAAACTCTAATAAGCAAGACATGTATCAAGCACGGTTCCTAAATGGTAAAGTCTCTGAATCTACTAAAACGTAAAAGTTCCCAATATCTTGTTTAAAACAGTAGTTTTGACGTCCTAGATATTGTAAAAAATTATATACCTAAACATACAGAAATATCTCGGGAAGACAAAAGAAATAATATTGTCCTCCCGTAAATAATTAAAAAGTGTTTTAAGAAACACACATTTAACCTTACTTTAAAACACACGTTAAGCTTTTTAAAATCAAGATTTCTTTATAAATGAGAGCACTATGTTGTACTACATTGCTATGTTATGCCACAGCTGGAACGTAGCTTGTTAGATTTAGTTTTTATAAAATAATAACGTTTAGGAATGCGTGAGGTAAAGAGTTTATGCACGAAGTGAAACACCGTCTCCTTGATCAGTATGGCGATGCAATACGTCAAATCAGTTGGTTTTCAAAAAGCATCGATGTAAGGCATCGCGATTTACCTCTACCTCGGATTACTTGTTATGTTCACACCCGTATGTTACAGTGTGTTTGACCTACATGGATGTCGATATTGACCGTGACCTACAACTCCATCGCGACCCACTTGTGCTGTTCGCACCCTAGGCGATTTCCAGTGCATCCAATAAAGAAGGAAACAAGTATTTTAGGGAAATAACCTTTTTTTACTAAAAGATTACTCCGAACCATTCCATTCCTATATGAGAATTACACCTGAGACATTCCCTTGTCTATTTGGATAAATATTCTTCCTCAGTTGGACACTTACGTTTCTCATCACAACTTTCATCACAACTCAATGTTATCCAAAGAGAAGCTACTGCACTACCGGTGCTGACTGTCGAATTTCCCTCGCACGGTGTGGTGAGGGGTAGAATGGACTGGACGACCTTGAACGTACCAATCAGAACGAAGTAGCCTGCATGGGGAAACATCCATGTAAAATCAGATCAGTTTGTATTCAAAAAGCAGCAATGTAAGCATACAGGAAGGCATCGCGATGCAAATCCACCTCGACCTACCCGTTGTGTTCAGCTCCGTATGTTACAGTGTGTTAGATTTAAATGGATGTCGACATCGATCGCAACCGCAACCTACACATCCACCGCGACCCACTTGTGCTGTTCGCAGTCCTAAGTTTTAGCAAGTGTAGCAGCGAGGAACGGCAAATAGGTTCAGCAAAATCCCCCAACACCCAAATGTCAAGTAGGCCACTGCCCATCACATGCTCTTTTCCCGTGACGTATATGATTTTTATTTGCCGTTACAAATACGCCTGATTAATCGATAATTAGCTAAAAAACATTGATTTACAACCAATCACATAAATTATATTATTTGTGGATGTTATTAATAAACGTGAATAAAGTAATTGTGCACTTGCAACATTAAAGCAAAAACGTATGCATCAGTTTACTATCAACAGTACTATTATAAAACTTTCGTATTTATACACTGCAATTACATATAAATATTATATAGCCTGACTTGTTAGCTGAGGTGAATAATAAAAGGTTTTATTCTGATGACGTTTCAATGACTACGTCATCATCAGTGAGATCACTACTTAATCGGATTTTTTGTATATTCTATTTTGTACGTTTTTTAGTTTTTATACTTCTTTCTGCTTGTTTTCATAACAAATGTCACTTGCATTGCAAATTTGAATGCTCCATGTTCAATGTTAATATTTTTGAGTTTGCATGTCACAAAGTGCTATTCTTATAAATTAGACATAAATAATTCTAAAACTTTTGTACTTCTTATTTTGAAAAATTATACTAATACTGGTGAAAAATACTATCTTCTAGTTAATACTAATTTATGCAGAAATGTTGTACAACACATATTTTCCTAATTGCGTACATAGATTAGTGCAATCATTGCATAACGTAAACTAATCTTATGACGACATCTATTGTATTATTTATTATAGTTTTGTAATTGTATTACAATTAAGTAATTGATCTCTCTTGATTGTTTATTGAAATAATTTTTATTACATAAATTTCATTGTAATATCAGCTATTATTTTAGCTGATATCTTGTTGCTGTTCATGACGAGCAGGTTGTTAATTACTTATTACACTTTTGCTATTACTTGCGACCAGACGTTTTGTTAACTAAAGGTTGTTAAATTGTTAACTTACACTTGGAGGAAACGTTTTCATCTTACGACTTCTTCAGCCTCCTTCAGTGGGAACAACCTTTAGTTAACAAAACGTCTGGACGCAAGTAATAGTAAAAGTGTGATAAATATTATTTTACAATACAAGAATATAAAAGAAATTGAGTTTTATCTGGTGCTCAAGCCCGTATATAAATCGGTCAGTTTCAAACAGAATCAATGATGACATTCCACAAGTTACTTTTTAAATTGGTTAACTTTATAAAACGTTAACAACAACTTCGCATTTAACAACTAAGCAACCATTATGTACTGTTAACAAAAGATTATGCATTTTTAATTTTAAAACGCTACTTAGCAACACACATGAATAAGGTAATTAAAAGCATTTGTTATCAGAAAAATATTTTAACTAAGTTAATCTTTATTGATTCGTTATTTTGTAGCAGTGTTGTGTTTTCTGCTTCAGTGATAAGGATACGTCACACGGATCGCTGATATACACGCCAAACAAATTTAACTTGACACTTCTAGCGAGGTACTGCAAAGACCACGTGCCCAGGAGCTGTGACCATTCTTTGCTCACGAACAGCTCAAGATCTCCTCGTCCTTGTTCCTTGGCGGAGAGCTTCTTATCTAGCGGAGACTCGTTGACGCTTGAGCTTAAGATACGGGAACCGACCGCATTACGGTAAGTTAATTACTGGTCGTCAGGTATAGCCTGACCGATGTTAGTGGCGGGGGTACCAGCTAAGACATTTGTGCACAGTAAGAATATTTGTGCTGCGCCTCTTACCTTCACACGGCCGTAGTTCCCACTCAATAAACAAATTGAAACAATTGACACATCACTAAAATGTGTCCTGATGGGAATAACTGTGATAGCGAAATGTGCGTTGAGGTTTTGTAAATATATGTTTTTTAATTCCAGCTAAGAGTTTGTATTTGTTATTTATCATATGCTACTGTGATCCAGCTTTGACGATAAAGATCAATTGTCGAAAACCTATGAGGCATTGTATTTTTAATTATTCTTGTTAGGAAATATATATATATATATATATATATATATATATATATATGTATATATATATATATATATATATATATATATATATATATGTATATATATATATATATATATATATACATATATATATATATATATATATATATATATATATATATGCTATATACATTATGAACAGTAAAGACAGTTTTAGTGGGTATACATTGTTATACTTTTACATCCAGATATAACTGCAAATACAGGGATGATGGAAGCGTAAACAACATAGGGTAGATTACAAAGAATATCTCAACATTTCAGACCAAAAGATTTGACAATTGCCTTTCCCAGGACGTCTGGCATACAATGGAGTAGTTCAACTTCGATGTATAATTTTATATACACAAGGAGTTGTATATTTGATACATTGACGTTATATTAGAAAGATCGTGAATGTTTTATTTTGATTGAAAACCCCTATGTGATTCATAATCACTGAACGAATATATCCTGTCGCTAAAACCCTGCACCGTTGCAGCCACTTCGTATCTAACATCCCCCCTTCCTAATTAAGGAGTTATCGAGCAAGGATATCCATTTTAGCACGACCGAGATCTCAGGAGAATATTTTTAAACATGTGGAGAAGAGAATTCGGTCACACATTAAGAATTGAGAATCTGTGTATTAGTCCGTCGCGCACAGATGGATCCTTTACCTAAGCCTTTTTCAGCTTCACTGTTTGGTTCCCGTTCAGCAGCGACTGTAATTAAACCGCAGATTCATAAAACCCTCCTAATGACGCTCCGAACACAGTCCACGGCATAATTATTAACAAACTCCAATCCGAGCGCCTCGCAAAGTTTTAAATTGAGATAAATAGACCTGAGTTGGCGGACGGTTATTAAGTTACGGCCTTTAATTCGAGTTTATGAACAAACATTTCCAATACACAAGTTGTTTCATCAATGTTCACCGTAATTGTTGTCTATAAACTTCAGGCTATTCTTATTAATTTCCGACTCTATTCGTAGCCTTTTTATATACACAACATTTATACATATTATTTTAGGGGAAAGTTGTTATGAAACAAAGCTCAAATTTTAAAAAGTTATAGCAATTTTTTTTTTCTTTAGAAACAGTAATATAAAATTGAATAATGTTAGAAACACGTCAAAAGTAATGAGCTAGGTGTCCAAGTTAAGGAAATAACAAGATGTACTTGTTTTGTGAAACAGAAACGTAGAGTCCGAACGGCGAGATCTTCTTTAAAATCCAAACCTCCCAAGTAACGATGATTTTACTCGAAAAAAACTAAACTTACTTTAGATTCAGTTTTAGACTCACGGCAAAACTTACAAACTGCCAAATAAAAGGTCAAACTGAAAGCCAATGGTCACAATAACCACACAACAGTTAAACCAACACCAAAACTGTCAAACTGCCAGTAAAACGGTCAAACTGACAGCTTATGGTTAATCTGACCTCATGACGGTTAAACTAAGAGCACAACGCCGAAACTAACAGCACGCCTATCAAACTGCCAGTAAAACGGTCAAACTGACAGCTTATGGTTAATCTGACCGCATGACGGTTAAACTAAGAGCATGCCTATCAAACTGCCAGTAAAACGGTCAAACTGACAGCTTATGGTTAATCTGACCTCATGACGGTTAAACTAAGAGCACAACGCCGAAACTAACAGCACGCCTATTAAACTGCCAGTAAAACGGTCAAACTGACAGCTTATGGTTAATCTGACCGCATGACGGTTAAACTAAGAGCACGCCTATCAAACTGCCAGTAAAACGGTCAAACTGACAGCTTATGGTTAATCTGACCGCATGACGGTTAAACTAAGAGCATGCCTATCAAACTGCCAGTAAAACGGTCAAACTGACAGCTTATGGTTAATCTGACCGCATGACGGTTAAACTAAGAGCATGCCTATCAAACTGCCAGTAAAACGGTCAAACTGACAGCTTATGGTTAATCTGACCGCATGACGGTTAAACTAAGAGCATGCCTATCAAACTGCCAGTAAAACGGTCAAACTGACAGCTTATGGTTAATCTGACCTCATGACGGTTAAACTAAGAGCACAACGCCGAAACTAACAGCACGCCTATCAAACTGCCAGTAAAACGGTCAAACTGACAGCTTATGGTTAATCTGACCGCATGACGGTTAAACTAAGAGCATGCCTATCAAACTGCCAGTAAAACGGTCAAACTGACAGCTTATGGTTAATCTGACCGCATGACGGTTAAACTAAGAGCATGCCTATCAAACTGCCAGTAAAACGGTCAAACTGACAGCTTATGGTTAATCTGACCGCATGACGGTTAAACTAAGAGCATGCCTATCAAACTGCCAGTAAAACGGTCGAACTGACAGCTTATGGTTAATCTGACCGCATGACGGTTAAACTAAGAGCATGCCTATCAAACTGACAGAAAAGGTGTCAAACTGTCTAATCTCTGCAAATGGGGGTTTCCTTAAACTACCAGAATGATTTAGTAATTGAAAAGTGTAAGGTCCTTGATTCCAGAATACAAGGACTGAAGCCAACCTGTTTGCGAATGTACTAGTGAAAGACAATCAAGAGAAATGAAGAAAAGAAGTAGAAAATAATTCGAAAGGTAACTAGGTAAGAAATTTCTAATGCTACGTCTATTATATCACCTGGATAAAGCGAAATCACAGATTATCTAGAACCCAGTATCGGAAACTACTAATTGCATGTCCTACCTCAATGTAAGGTAGTACCACGAATCGAGCTACTAGCGTCAGGGGTTTGCAATCACGGAGCATGCTGGGGTACGGGCCACAGCGGTTGCCACTTATGTGTCACGAACCTGTCATGCATTCGGACCTGACACTAATGCAATCACACAGCCTAGCTATCATCCAACATTAGCAACGATCTAGAAGACAACACAAATTAACACACCTGACGTTTTTGCTTTCAGGCCCGTATCGTTCCGCGCCCTTTACGAGTTCGTAGACTTTCAGCAGGACGGAGAGCCGTACGGGAACGCGCCCTGCTCCCGCAGGTTCGTCAGCAGACCGCAGGACCACGCGCCAGACTCGCAGACATTCAGCTCTCCGAAGGATGTGTTCCTGTACGGGCGTGGAGGAGCCACAAACCTTAGGTAAGTCTATTGTATAATGCCGTACAGATTTTATTACCTAATAAAACGAACCTGGCATTCTGATTCCTTTCTTCAGGGTATTTTACAAACACCCTCGCGTAAACCGTATTTCATGTCCCGAAATGCATCTTTGAATAGGATTAAGGATGTTGAAAAGAATTTCCTGTTTATGACCGAATTTCATAAAAATTACGATCAAAATATGCGTAATAAAGCCGCACACAATACATAATGAAAAACTCTATTGTCGATAAACCACGCGTTACCGATAATCATTATATCTTATTCTTTTCATAAATTTGTAAACAAATTCAAACTATAATGTTTTACTAAAATGAGTTCAGATACGTTTGCTATTCCTCCAAGAACTATCTTTGATTATACTTGTATAGGGTTTAAAAGTGGCAGAGGAAGAGACCATGTCTCCTGGTATTAAGGAAAAATCCTAATAATATAACAAAACACATTTACCAATGAGACGTAAAATTAAACCAAGTAAATGGCGACTCATTCTATATAGCCTGTCTCTGAAATTTTCATCGGGTGGTTTTTAATGGTGTAGTTTATGGTGGTTAATTTGTTTATAAATCATTCGCTGAAATAAAAGAAACAAAATAATAAGCAGAAATTAATTTAATTTAAATTCAATATATGTGACAGCTAGCTAGCTATTCAACAATTTAATAAACACAGTTTACCATGTTCTTCTATTGTTAACTCCGATTTAATTACAGTTGTAAATAGGTCTTTTTTTTAACTCGTGTTTATAGAATCGTCAGTAATCCTCCCTTAGGGAGCCGTCACGGGTAATCGCGTTGACTGGGGCTGCATCAAATATAACTGCAGTTATATCAAATATGACTAAATAACTGTAGTAATATTATACATATTTTATATATAATACTTATATTAACTTAAATAAGTAACATAAATGTAGTCTACTATAGATACAGTAACACATTATAGCGCAAACATTTTAGCAAAAGTATTTAACGAAACTAATGTTTGATTTAGCTGATGACAGTGTGCGAAGGTCTTGATATCAACGTATTATATTAACAAAAAGTTTCGATTACTTTATTCTGAAAATATTCTTGTTGAACTTTTTGTGCTATAACAAATAAATGTTCAACAAAAAGATAATATCTACGAATCATATATATATATATATATATATATATATATATATATATATATATATATATATATATATATATATATCACTATCCCTATATGTACATAAACAAGAACCTTACTCACATGTTTAAGTACATATAATTAACTGATAAGGGAATAAAAGAAAACAGTGTTACAAAGTTAAATAAATAAATAAATATATATATATATATATATATATATATATATATATATATATATATATATATATATATATTATAAAAGCTGTTTTCATGCATAGTAACAAAACAACTGAGGATATACAAATACAAGAATTATATAATAATTTGAATTACTATAAGCTTTTCATTGGCAAACAGTTCCAACATCATCAGGAATGAATGATGGTGTTGCATTTGTTTGCTAAAGACAAACTTTAAATAATAAAAATTAATAAATAATTCTTGTATTTGTATATCCTCAGTTGTTGTAATTATATATAAATATAAAATATGTTTTTTTGTTTAATAATTTAAAACAACATAGGTTATTCAAATACAAGAATATTTATTAATTTATATCCAAAGCTTTTCGTTGGTAAACAGTACCAACATCATCAGGAATGGAAATTACAATAATATTGTTACAATAATAATTATTGTAATTTTCATTCCTGATGATGTTGGTACTGTTTACCAACGAAAAGCTTTGGATATAAATTAATAAATATTCTTGTATTTGAATAAGCTATTTTGTTTTAAATATATGTATATATATATATATATATATATATATATATATATATATATATGAGCTTAAGTTCGTTTATAACTTCATTAACCTATAACTATATGAAGCAACTGTGGCGTAATGTTTATTTTTAAATAAATAAAACCTCTAAACCACAAATAACATTTTATTTAAACCTTATGTACATTTCGATTGCCCAGCAATCATCTTCAGAGGTATATAAAAAATACAACTAACTTTAAACAACATAATACAACAAATATATAGGCTTAAACCGGCAACTACTTCGCCACGCCCCTTATTTAAAAAACTAGTACGACCAATCACGTTGCAGTAAAATCCCCCTCTACAACTTGGTCTGGTCTTCCCCCTCTCGTGGTGAAGAGTTACCGTTACAACTATTTCAATTTTACTAAAAAACAATAATATTCCTTATTAACAAAGTTATAACTATCTCCTAATTAATGAATATAACTGAGATTTAGGGATAGGCCCTTTATCACAATTTAATAAATTATTTTCGTCATATTTCTGAATGTACAAACTTTCAAAACTATTCAAAAGACCTTTTGAATTAACATTTTTCAATAATTTTAGATCATTTAATTCTAAAGTGTGTTTAGTGTTTAGAATATGTTCTGCAACACTAGATTTTTTAGGTCTTTGAAATTTTATATGGCTAATATGTTCATTAAATCTGGTTAATATTTTCCTTTTCGTTTGGCCAATATAAATTTTGCTACATGAATTACAATTTATTTTATAAATCCCAGATTTATCTATCATCTTAATTTTATCTTTAGGGTTACCTAATACATTTTTTAAGCTTTTGTAAGCTACTTTTAATTTTAGCTGTTTAAAAACTTTATCTAGACCTTTTGTTAAACCCATATCAAAATACCAAAGAGTTTGTGCAATCGAAATGTACATAAGGTTTAAATAAAATGTTATTTGTGGTTTAGAGGTTTTATTTATTTAAAAATATTCATTAACCTATACAGTTATACAAACTTTTAATTATTAAAAGAACAATATTGTGAATTTACATCAACAAACTAATATAAGAAGGTAATTACAAAGTTATTTTGCATTGCAACTCCAGGAACAACAATGTTAGATAATCTCCAAGAATCCATATAAAATGTAAGATTTATCTTCTGTTGCCGAATATAAAATATTTCTATATTTATTTCTCTTAAAACTGATATTTGCATTGTAAAGTTACGTTTTATAGTTGATTTATTAAACTTGTATTATTTAATGGTAGGATGAGAATTATTTAACATAAATGAATATTTTAATAATGTAATAATAGACTGCAATGATGTACTTTCCGTAACAGAATACCCGTCTAGAAACTGTTAGACGTGACGGATTGTACTTTATATATATATATATATATATATATATATATATATATATATATATATAAAGTGCTTGAATGATTTACCCGAGGGTAGAGAAACAAACAAGCTTAAGCGCTCACTTCAACATGAACTCGCAAACTTCAATGCCTAACAGCGAACACTTTAAAAAAGGGTTCGTCTCCTTGAGAAAAGGAACCATGGAACTGTTTCGGAAAGAAAGTAAATTACACTAATGGTGTGCATCTGAGTATACAACTTTCCTACATGTGATTTTATTTGAATCATGAAATTTTCCTATATCATTTCCTAAAATGTATTTAGCGCCTGCAAACTGACATTTATGTGTACCGCATGACACATCTATGTGAGGTTGTGTATATATTATTTACAGGCGTTTAGCATTAGAATATACTAGATCTTGTTCTACAAATCGTAAAAAATATAAATACAGTATTATTAGAATATTTAACCTGATTGATGAACAACGGCTAATAGTAAAAATAATTTTAAACATTTCAGATGTTTAAAAACTATGTATTTGAGTACATTTGTGTGCCTTTCCTAACGTTACAATATTTTCCTCGGTTGACGCGTTTCGCATTGAATCCATTTTCAAAACTTGTATCGTACGATTTAAGTTTTGAAAATGAAGTCATTAAGAAACACACCAACAGACAAAAATATTTTAAAGCTAGGAAAGTCAGAAAAATGTACTCAAAAATGCCTAATAGAAATAAAAATTATTATATTGAGAATTTCAGTTTAAATAATAAATTAAACAAAATTTAAATAAATTTAAACAAAAATCTTAAATTATTTCTAGTCATCAAAAAACACAATATAAGTAACTCATCCAAGAAAATATTAGAATAGTTAAATCGAGTTGCACAATATGGTCTTACCGAATACAGTATTTGACCTATTTCCGGGTCTCGTACCCTTTGCATAGGACATTCTAATATTGCATACAATAGAAATATTTCAGGAACAATAAACTAGCCGGGTCCAACAATGGAAGAAAGAGTCAGTCGGCGGACGTAAATGTAGCGACACAAGGGGATTTACTCCTTACCACGGGCGGTGACAAATGTAGCTGCGGGCAGGCAAATGTCTACTGTTTAAGCCTGCTTTTTTTAGTGCTCCTAAGTGGGTTTTTGTGTTACAGATATGTAAGGGAGGTGTTTTAAACAAAGAAAGCAATCACATGTCTTTTATTTGTGAAATAAATAGGACCTACTTCAACTTGCTGTAATTAATCAACCCCCAACCTCTACATATTCTTAAGAAACTCTGTGTTCGCTCAATTTAAAGAATTAAAAAACTATTCTGTTTTTATTCTTTTGTTTACTTTTAATTAAAATTATTTACTTGGACCTAATTATGTTTTAGGGATATTTACTTCTTCATTGTCCTAATTTGCTTGCTCTCTTCCTAATCAATATTCTAGCTCTGCTCCTTTTCTTCACTCGTTTTTATTCGCGAACGTTTACAATTTTTTGAAAAAAGTGCTTTATCTTGCAGTTTCCCCACACGTCTTCCATAAACCTTTCAACTTGTACTCACGCTACAGTAAGGTTAAAATTCCCTTACTTTCAGTATTCTATTTGTAACATATTCCCTTATTTATCAGTGGCATATTAATAGCCTAATTCTTTATTTTTCAATGGTCTATTAGTTATATATAATTCCTTATTATTCAGTGCCCTGTTAGTAATATAAAAACCCTTATTATTCAGTGCCCTGTTAGTAATATATAAATCCTTATTTTTCAGTGCCCTGTTAGTAATATATAAATCCTTATTTTTCAGTGTCCTATTAGTAATATATAAATCCTTATTTTTCAGTGTCCTATTAGTAATATATTTCCTTATTTTTCAGTGCCCTATTAATAATATATTCTCTTTTTTTCAGTGTCCAATCATTATCCTATTCTCTTATTACTCGGTGTCATATTAGTAACATAATTTTTAATTTTTCAGTGCCCTATTAGTAATATATTCCCTTATTTTTCAGTGCCCATTCACTACTCTATTCTCTTATTTCTCAGAGTCATATTAGTAACATATTTTTTTTATTATTCAGTGTCCTATTAGTAATATATAATTCCTTATTTTTCAGTGCCCTATTAATAATATATTCCCTTATTTTTCAGTGTCCAATCACTATCCTCATATTAGTAACATATGTTTTTATTTTTCAGTGTCCTATTAGTAATATATAAATCCTTATTTTTCAGTGCCCTATTAGTAATATATTCCCTTATTTTTCAGTGCCCTATTAATAATATATTCCCTTTTTTTCAGTGTCCAATCATTATCCTATTCTCTTATTACTCGGTGTCATATTAGTAACATAATTTTTTATTTTTCAGTGCCCTATTAGTAATATATTCCCATATTTTTCAGTGTCCAATCACTACTCTATTCTCTTATTTCTCAGTGTCATTTTAGTAACATATTTTTTTTATTTTTCAGTGCCCTATTAGTAATATATTCCCTTATTTTTCAGTGTCCAATCACTACTCTATTCTCTTATTTCTCAGTGTCATTTTAGTAACATATTTTTTTTATTTTTCAGTGCCCTATTAGTAATATATTCCCTTATTTTTCAGTGCCCTATTAGTAATATATTCCCTTATTTTTCAGTGTCCAATCATTATCCTATTCTCTTATTACTCGGTGTCATATTAGTAACATAATTTTTTATTTTTCAGTGCCCTATATTTTTCAGTGTCCAATCACTACTCTATTCTCTTATTTCTCAGTGTCATTTTAGTAACATATTTTTTTTTATTTTTCAGTGCCCTATTAGTAATATATTCCCTTATTTTTCAGTGTCCAATCACTACTCTATTCTCTTATTTCTCAGTGTCATTTTAGTAACATATTTGTTTATATTTCAGTGCCTTTATAATAATATACTCCCTTATTTTTTGTGCTTTTTTAGTAATATACTACTTATTTTTTTTTTAGTGCGCTCTTAGTAACATAATCCCTTGTTTTCCCGTTCCAATTATTAATATAATCCTTTATTTTTCAATGCCCTATCAGTAATATAATACCTTAATTTTTCGTCTCTATAATTAATATTAGGGGTGGGCAGATTTCGATTCTCGATTCCAGGAATCGTTGATTCTAATGGTATCGAATAACCGTCGATACTCGATTCTCCATTGATTAAAGCGCCGATTCCGATTCTTGTTTTTTACTTGTGCGGTGTAATTATAGGAAAAATAATTAATTACGTCTTATTTATGTATAAAATTGCAACTGAAATTTTAGATCGTGTTTCGTTAAATATTCGTCCTCTTCTACTAGGATTCTCTTCGCTTTTGTCACCTCCTACTTTATTCTTGTATAACATATAAAATAATAACTACTCAGAAAACGCATCAATGTTTTTACATAACTATAACATGAACAGTAGATGAGGGTGTGAGTAATCAACGTAAAATATGCAAAGCAACTCCAATATACATGACCTTGGGACGACTTAACGCCAATTCATGTGGGATTAATTATCGTCGAATGAATTACCGACGTGTTGAACCCCTAGCACAGTACATTCAGTCGGCGATTGAATAGATCGAACTAATTCCCCATTTTAACTAATGACAGTCATTTTCACGTTATACATTGCAGTCTTTTATAGTTAAATACAATTTATTCATAAATGATTTTGTATTTATTAATTATATTTTCGTTTAATTAGTTACTGATTTTCAATCCATAAACGAACGGAATCAGAACTTCCTAATACACTCGTCTACACTTCTGTTAGGAATATTTCTATATATTCGATACGTTTTTCCGCCTTTCCTAACATTTAAATATTTTCCTCTGTTGACGCGTTTCGGAATGACTCTATTTAAAAACTTAAATAGTACTCTACTATTTAAGTAGTAAATAGAGAGATATAAAGTAGTAAGAGAGTGGTATTTAGGTTTTGATAATGGAGTCATTCCGAAACGCGTCAACAAAGGAAAATATTGTAATGTTAGGAAAGGCAGAAAAATATACTCTGATATAGACCGGAATCATATTGCAATAAATTATCTGTATTTGTCGGAATGATCAATTTAATGACTAAACTATACGGAAGAAAAGATTGTATAAATGTATGAACAACGGTTAATCAAACATTTAAATGCCTTTTGAGCAAAGATCAAGTAATTTCCGATTTTCCGTGTGCGGATTATCCGTGACCTCAGAACTAGAGCTACAGTACTTTATATACTCTACTGAAATTGAAACGTTTTCTAATGGTTAGGAATCTTTGTAGTTACACTCGCTTGGAATAATGACTGTGATTAAAACGCCTATGAGAAAAGAAAATGTCAGTTGCCGTTCATATAACTATAAAGAAATATTTCGATCAACAAATTTTAATATTGATCTTAAGTACATAAATACTGTAAACCATGAAGCTGCAAAGCCTACTGTACAGAGATACACAATATTTTTAATTTTATTTACTATAAAACGATTGCTAATTCGATTGGTGTAAAAAATTACTAGTTTTTAACGTAAAAACCCTTTTAAGACATTGCTATCGTAAAAATATCTCGCTGTAGCCAAGTACATTATAGACATGAGTGTTTAGATTAAATCGATGGGTCTTCGATTTGTTCATTATATCTCTTGAGAGTCCATTTATACATTTTTAAAGTGTTTGTATATTCAACTCTAATCTTTCATTTCTTGTTATATCCATATATATATATATATATATATATATATATATATATATATATATATATATATATATAATTTCGTAAGAAGAATTGTGAGAGAAATATTGTAGGAGCTTGGAAGGTCGGACAAAGCTGGGAGATGACTCAAATTAAAGGTATTGACACGAAGGGGCGAGGAGAAATATAGGTTTTTCTTAATTTATAACATTTACAGACTTTTGAGGAGCTTAAATTTACCAAAAATCTCCATAAGAAATACATTGCAATGAAAAACAGCCGAATGATTTTCAAATATTTCATCTGAGAAACAACTGTACAAATATTACATTAAAAACAGGTGAGTACAAATATTTTAACAGTATTAAAGGTTAATTCGAAATTTGAACTTTGGATCAGGTTTAGTTAATGGAGTACGTCTTATCCTAATAGATATGTTTGACAAGTATATTAAATTAGAAATAATTACTGGATCTGGAAAAGGAAACATCATATTTTTACCAATAATTAAATTAATATCAACAGATCCAGAAATCCCATTTCAAACGAAAAGGAACCGATTTCCTTTACGATTTGGATTTTCCAATACTATAAGCAAAACTTCAATCGACCAAACCTGTTATTTACACATGATCAACTTCATGTTGCACAAAGTCGAGTAAAATCTCAAGATGGATTAAAGATAGATATTGATAACACGATTGGTCAAAAAATCATATTGAAAACACATTTACAAAAAATACAGTTTATATTGAAATTTCGGTATGAAAATTTTGAGTTATATTAAATTAGTTTGTTTTTAAATTACCATACAAAAGTTTAGAATTTGTTTGAATATGAGTAGGGGCATTTGCTCCTACAAGCATATAGTATTGGTTAATAATAGTGTAGGCTATATTACGCGAACAACCATTCGCTCTGCATTGCTATTCCATTACTAGTTTATACTAGCTTGACGGGTAATTTTTTGTTTTAATGAAGATTAAACGTGTTTAAATATACCGAGGTATATTTTCTTTCTCAAACACGAAAAACCATTTCATTGCCTGTGTATTGCGTAAAACAAATTACTTAAATCAATTTGCCGGCATGATTGTGCAAGCATCATTAATCACTCAAGTTGGTTTAAATAATTACGTGGCACGCCTACGTTTGATTCCAACTCAGAGGGAAGAAACGCAAGCTTTGTTTGAACGCAAACGTTAGGGCTGGGAGGCGATGACCCAAGTGCAATTATTGAAGGCCGTAAACTGATTCGATACCTGTAAACTTTCCATTCAGAATAATCCCATGTCTGACAATTTTAACAAACTGTGACGCGTTAAAATAAAATACGTATTCCAACTACATTAATTGTGTGACGTTGAATATAATTTCTCATATTGGCACTATTAGAATGATTTACGTGCCGTCATTTTTAATTAAAGAAAGATTTTTCGTTATGAAATTATTTTTTATTACAGAAACACCTAACCTAAGTATAATGATAACTAATTTGAAAATCAATGCACATTATGCGCGCGCGCACACACACACACACACACACACACACACACACACACACACACACACACGCAAACACAAACACACACACACGCACGCACACACACACACACACACACACATATATATATATATATATATATATATATATATATATATATATATAAATAAATTTATTTTACCTACGTAACTTTTCATCATTAAGAAAGTATATAAAATTAAAACTCCATTTAAACATTTGTTTCCCCTTTTAATTTTATTGCACAATGAATGTTATTAGTTACGATAAAATTTGCTGTATTTCTCTTCATAATAATCGTATCACACTAGTTGCTATTGCATTCAAAAGTATGGACCGTTGTGATGATGACTGTGTAACTAACTCGACTTTGCCAAAAATGGAGATTGTTTGTTCTTGCATTGGGTTACAGGTATAAGTTTAACAAAAACAAAAATATGTAAATGAAATGGTTTTGTTTAGAAGATACTTCACCACATTTTTAAGCAAATACGAAGAGAGCAATTGTTTTCTTAATTTGTTCTGTCGTTTGTGAATGTGTTACCCTGAGGGGACGCCGTTATTTACGGGGATGCTAATCATGTATGGAGTTGAATGAGGGCGGCGGATTGCCACATCGGTGTTTGTCAATGACGATAACGCCACTTGTTATAAGTAAGGAATGCCTATGCTTCGAGTAGTAGGCCTATTTGTGTACAGTATAACGTGTGTTTGAGAGCAATCAGATTTCTTTGTGATAAATAACTTTAGTGCTATACAAAGGTCGAGAACACATTATCCAACAACCTGTCCAGTAACTATACTGTATTCTTGTCTTTTTTTTTTAATACGATACATAACGGGACATTCTATAATTTTGGCAAGCGCAAATAAGCGAAACCGCGAATACCGAGGTACTACTGTACTGACGAACTACCCCACTCTACTTAACTAATGCTAACACCGGGCGGCGTGGCGCAAGAGATAAAGTATCCTACCCACGCACGGCTTTAGGTGACTGATGACACAGCTCAGAGATAAAGCAGAACAGCGTACATACATATACAACTTTAAATAGAGATAGATATTTACTAAAAATCCAATGTTTTGGATTTAGTTCGGTGATTTAAACATCAAGGAAACTATGATTTAATACATTAATAATAACTTTGGGGACTAGTTAGTTATTCCTTTAAACACACACGATTGTGTACTATAGTAAATCTATCACTCTTCATTAGTGTCACATGATAATCGCCACATAGCGATCGAAAACGTTCTGTCTCAGTACGTTTTCACAAATTAACAAAATTTAAAGTTCGGATGGTCATAATCTATTGCTACTGTGATTAATTAAGATTCCCCGAGCGTAATGAACTACAAAATTCAAAAATTGTAACAATTATTCTATTTGTAAACACGTGTCTCTGTATAACAATGAAACTTGTAACAATTGTTTTATTTAGTATAACTCCGTACTTCTTTACAACAATGAAACTTGTAGCAATTGTTTTATTTGTGAGCCTGGGCTTATGTACAATAATGAAACTTGTAACAATTTTTTTATTTGTAAGCATGTGTTTCTTTACAACAATGAAACTTGTAGCAATTGTTTTATTTGTGAGCCTGGGCTTATGTACAATAATGAAACTTGTAACAATTTTTTTATTTGTAAGCATGTGTTTCTTTACAACAATGAAACTTGTAACAATTGTTTTATATATGAGCCTGTATTTCTTTACACAACAATGAAACTTATAACAATTGTTTTATTTGTGAGCCTGTGCTTCTGTACAACAATGAAACTTGTAACAATTATTTTATTTGTAAGCCCATGTTTCTTTACACAACAATGAAACTTATAACAATTGTTTTATATATGAGCCTGTATTTCTTTACACAACAATGAAACTTATAACAATTGTTTTATTTGTGAGCTTGTTCTTCTGTACAACAATTAAACTTGTAATAATTGATTTATAACAATAACATCAACAGAAGCCGTTTTCAATGCTGACGGAAAGTTTCAAGTTTTTTTCTTTTGTATTGCATTTATTAGACCTATTTAATACTGACACAATTCCTTCATAAACCAGATAGAGCTTCCCGAAAACCCCATATTTTTTAATGAGCAACTGGACTTTATTCTGTTTGTGCCCTCATTAGAGCTGGTGCGAATCCTTTTGTGAAAAGCACCCAATGGACGAGTGCCCTGATATTGCAGAACTCATTAGTCAATGTTGAAACACACACAGGTGAATCCTTTATTCTCCTAATATTATTAGCCGACAGGAAAAAATAAATACAATTTTCATATTGTTTAGTTCCAACCATTTATATTAATTATGAAAATATGTGGTTTTACCAATAATACATGTGAATAGTAAAATTAAAATATCTTTTTTTTAATTTATTTTATTACTTGTACAAATTTTACTCATTTATTTACGAAATATTATTTACATTTAATCAACAATTATTTAGTGAATTTAATTTAAATTATCAAATACACATATTTCAAACATAAGAAATCGTAATGATATGAGGAGCATTTGTTAACACACAAACCATTAACGAAGGGAGATATTTTGTAACACAAAGAACCTACCATCCCCGTTCCGACGAAACTCTACCATCCCGTGAATGGACACGTGCACAGAAAATACAAATCGAAAAAAAACTGTTTATATGAAAACAACAACAGTAAAGACCCCCTTGGGACACTCACGTTTCCGCTATTTGGACAAGACTGAATAGCAAGTGGGCGGACCGGGTGTGTGGCGACACTACTGTTTATTTTGGGACACGCGTTTACATAGTTTGCAACAACGTAACAATATTGTGGAGCGCACATGAAGATAAAAAACCACGTAGATGTTCATTGCTATTGATAATACATCTCAATGCCAAACCAACACATATTTAGACAGTTTAACAAAAATTATATCTAGACGTTTTATAAAATTATTTTATTTAAAATCAGGTATTCATAACAATCTCCCTTGTAAATGGTGCTATAGTATAATGTTATCTCTGACTGTGTTGAAAGTCTTTAGGTTATAATAAAGCTTAGTGCTGTTGTCAAATAGGTAGAAATAAAGCAAAAACACAAAACCAAGCTTGCTTATAAAACTATACGCCCGAGTTATCTCTGACTGTGTTGAAAGTCTTTAGGTTATAATAAAGCTTAGTGCTGTTGTCAAATAGGTAGAAATAAAGCAAAAACACAAAACCAAGCTTGCTTATAAAACTATACGCCCGAGTTATCTCTGACTGTGTTGAAAGTCTTTAGGTTATAATAAAGCTTAGTGCTGTTGTCAAATAGGTAGAAATAAAGCAAAAACACAAAACCAAGCTTGCTTATAAAACTATACGGTCCCTAACAGGTATTTATTTCCCGTTCCCACATGTTAGGTAGGGGAGCGTATTATACCGGGCGACGCATAAAGTCATCAGGGGTATAAAACTATACGGTCACTAACAGGTATTTATTTCCCGTTCCCACATGTTAGGTAGGGGAGCGTATTATACCGGGCGACGCATAAAGTCATCAGGGGTATAAAACTATACGGTCCCTAACAGGTATTTATTTCCCGTTCCCACATGTTAGGTAGGGGAGCGTATTATACCGGGCGACGCATAAAGTCATCAGGGGTATAAAACTATACGGTCACTAACAGGTATTTATTTCCCGTTCCCACATGTTAGGTAGGGGAGCGTATTATACCGGGCGACGCATAAAGTCATCAGGGGTATAAAACTATACGGTCACTAACAGGTATTTATTTCCCGTTCCCACATGTTAGGTAGGGGAGCGTATTATACCGGGCGACGCATAAAGTCATCAGGGGTATAAAACTATACGGTCACTAACAGGTATTTATTTCCCGTTCCCACATGTTAGGTAGGGGAGCGTATTATACCGGGCGACGCATAAAGTCATCAGGGGTATAAAACTATACGGTCACTAACAGGTATTTATTTCCCGTTCCCACATGTTAGGTAGGGGAGCGTATTATACCGGGCGACGCATAAAGTCATCAGGGGTATAAAACTATACGGTCACTAACAGGTATTTATTTCCCGTTCCCACATGTTAGGTAGGGGAGCGTATTATACCGGGCGACGCATAAAGTCATCAGGGGTATAAAACTATACGGTCACTAACAGGTATTTATTTCCCGTTCCCACATGTTAGGTAGGGGAGCGTATTATACCGGGCGACGCAGAAAGTCATCAGGGGTATAAAACTATACGGTCACTAACAGGTATTTATTTCCCGTTCCCACATGTTAGGTAGGGGAGCGTATTATACCGGGCGACGCATAAAGTCATCAGGGGTATAAAACTATACGGTCACTAACAGGTATTTATTTCCCGTTCCCACATGTTAGGTAGGGGAGCGTATTATACCGGGCGACGCATAAAGTCATCAGGGGTATAAAACTATACGGTCACTAACAGGTATTTATTTCCCGTTCCCACATGTTAGGTAGGGGAGCGTATTATACCGGGCGACGCATAAAGTCATCAGGGGTAAAAAACTATACGGTCACTAACAGGTATTTATTTCCCGTTCCCACATGTTAGGTAGGGGAGCGTATTATACCGGGCGACGCATAAAGTCATCAGGGGTATAAAACTATACGGTCACTAACAGGTATTTATTTCCCGTTCCCACATGTTAGGTAGGGGAGCGTATTATACCGGGCGACGCATAAAGTCATCAGGGGTATAAAACTATACGGTCACTAACAGGTATTTATTTCCCGTTCCCACATGTTAGGTAGGGGAGCGTATTATACCGGGCGACGCATAAAGTCATCAGGGGTATAAAACTATACGGTCACTAACAGGTATTTATTTCCCGTTCCCACATGTTAGGTAGGGGAGCGTATTATACCGGGCGACGCATAAAGTCATCAGGGGTATAAAACTATACGGTCCCTAACAGGTATTTATTTCCCGTTCCCACATGTTAGGTAGGGGAGCGTATTATACCGGGCGACGCATAAAGTCATCAGGGGTATAAAACTATACGGTCCCTAACAGGTATTTATTTCCCGTTCCCACATGTTAGGTAGGGGAGCGTATTATACCGGGCGACGCATAAAGTCATCAGGGGTATAAAACTATACGGTCACTAACAGGTATTTATTTCCCGTTCCCACATGTTAGGTAGGGGAGCGTATTATACCGGGCGACGCATAAAGTCATCAGGGGTATAAAACTATACGGTCACTAACAGGTATTTATTTCCCGTTCCCACATGTTAGGTAGGGGAGCGTATTATACCGGGCGACGCATAAAGTCATCAGGGGTATAAAACTATACGGTCCCTAACAGGTATTTATTTCCCGTTCCCACATGTTAGGTAGGGGAGCGTATTATACCGGGCGACGCATAAAGTCATCAGGGGTATAAAACTATACGGTCCCTAACAGGTATTTATTTCCCGTTCCCACATGTTAGGTAGGGGAGCGTATTATACCGGGCGACGCATAAAGTCATCAGGGGTATAAAACTATACGGTCACTAACAGGTATTTATTTCCCGTTCCCACATGTTAGGTAGGGGAGCGTATTATACCGGGCGACGCATAAAGTCATCAGGGGTATAAAACTATACGGTCACTAACAGGTATTTATTTCCCGTTCCCACATGTTAGGTAGGGGAGCGTATTATACCGGGCGACGCATAAAGTCATCAGGGGTATAAAACTATACGGTCCCTAACAGGTATTTATTTCCCGTTCCCACATGTTAGGTAGGGGAGCGTATTATACCGGGCGACGCATAAAGTCATCAGGGGTATAAAACTATACGGTCACTAACAGGTATTTATTTCCCGTTCCCAAATGTTAGGTAGGGGAGCGTATTATACCGGGCGACGCATAAAGTCATCAGGGGTAAAAAACTATACGGTCACTAACAGGTATTTATTTCCCGTTCCCACATGTTAGGTAGGAGAGCGTATTATACCGGGCGACGCATAAAGTCATCAGGGGTATAAAACTATACGGTCCCTAACAGGTATTTATTTCCCGTTCCACATGTTAGGTAGGGGAGCGTATTATACCGGGCGACGCATACAGTCATCAGGGGTATAAAACTATACGGTCACTAACAGGTATTTATTTCCCGTTCCCACATGTTAGGTAGGGGAGCGTATTATACCGGGCGACGCATAAAGTCATCAGGGGTATAAAACTATACGGTCCCTAACAGGTATTTATTTCCCGTTCTCACATGTTAGGTAGGGGAGCGTATTATACCGGGCGACGCATAAAGTCATCAGGGGTATAAAACTATACGGTCACTAACAGGTATTTATTTCCCGTTCCCACATGTTAGGTAGGGGAGCGTATTATACCGGGCGACGCATAAAGTCATCAGGGGTATAAAACTATACGGTCCCTAACAGGAATTTATTTCCCGTTCCCACATGTTAGGTAGGGGAGCGTATTATACCGGGCGACGCATAAAGTCATCAGGGTTATAAAACTATACGGTCCCTAACAGGTATTTATTTCCCTTTCCCACATGTTAGGTAGGGGAGCGTATTATACCGGGCGACGCATAAAGTCATCAGGGGTATAAAACTATACGGTCCCTAACAGGTATTTATTTCCCGTTCCCACATGTTAGGTAGGGGAGCGTATTATACCGGGCGACGCATAAAGTCATCAGGGGTATAAAACTATACGGTCCCTAACAGGAATTTATTTCCCGTTCCCACATGTTAGGTAGGGGAGCGTATTATACCGGGCGACGCATAAAGTCATCAGGGTTATAAAACTATACGGTCCCTAACAGGAATTTATTTCCCGTTCCCACATGTTAGGTAGGGGAGCGTATTATACCGGGCGACGCATAAAGTCATCAGGGTTATAAAACTATACGGTCCCTAACAGGAATTTATTTCCCGTTCCCACATGTTAGGTAGGGGAGCGTATTATACCGGGCGACGCATAAAGTCATCAGGGTTATAAAACTATACGGTCCCTAACAGGAATTTATTTCCCGTTCCCACATGTTAGGTAGGGGAGCGTATTATACCGGGCGACGCATAAAGTCATCAGGGTTATAAAACTATACGGTCCCTAACAGGTATTTATTTCCCGTTCCCACATGTTAGGTAGGGGAGCGTATTATACCGGGCGACGCATAAAGTCATCAGGGTTATAAAACTATACGGTCCCTAACAGGTATTTATTTCCCGTTCCCACATGTTAGGTAGGGGAGCGTATTATACCGGGCGACGCATAAAGTCATCAGGGTTATAAAACTATACGGTCCCTAACAGGAATTTATTTCCCGTTCCCACATGTTAGGTAGGGGAGCGTATTATACCGGGCGACGCATAAAGTCATCAGGGTTATAAAACTATACGGTCCCTAACAGGAATTTATTTCCCGTTCCCACATGTTAGGTAGGGGAGCGTATTATACCGGGCGACGCATAAAGTCATCAGGGTTATAAAACTATACGGTCCCTAACAGGTATTTATTTCCCGTTCCCACATGTTAGGTAGGGGAGCGTATTATACCGGGCGACGCATAAAGTCATCAGGGTTATAAAACTATACGGTCCCTAACAGGAATTTATTTCCCGTTCCCACATGTTAGGTAGGGGAGCGTATTATACCGGGCGACGCATAAAGTCATCAGGGTTATAAAACTATACGGTCCCTAACAGGTATTTATTTCCCGTTCCCACATGTTAGGTAGGGGAGCGTATTATACCGGGCGACGCATAAAGTCATCAGGGGTATAAAACTATACGGTCCCTAACAGGTATTTATTTCCCGTTCCCACATGTTAGGTAGGGGAGCGTATTATACCGGGCGACGCATAAAGTCATCAGGGGTATAAAACTATACGGTCACTAACAGGTATTTATTTCCCGTTCCCACATGTTAGGTAGGGGAGCGTATTATACCGGGCGACGCATAAAGTCATCAGGGGTATAAAACTATACGGTCACTAACAGGTATTTATTTCCCGTTCCCACATGTTAGGTAGGGGAGCGTATTATACCGGGCGACGCATAAAGTCATCAGGGGTATAAAACTATACGGTCCCTAACAGGTATTTATTTCCCGTTCCCACATGTTAGGTAGGGGAGCGTATTATACCGGGCGACGCATAAAGTCATCAGGGGTATAAAACTATACGGTCACTAACAGGTATTTATTTCCCGTTCCCACATGTTAGGTAGGGGAGCGTATTATACCGGGCGACGCATAAAGTCATCAGGGGTATAAAACTATACGGTCCCTAACAGGTATTTATTTCCCGTTCCCACATGTTAGGTAGGGGAGCGTATTATACCGGGCGACGCATAAAGTCATCAGGGGTATAAAACTATACGGTCACTAACAGGTATTTATTTCCCGTTCCCACATGTTAGGTAGGGGAGCGTATTATACCGGGCGACGCATAAAGTCATCAGGGGTATAAAACTATACGGTCACTAACAGGTATTTATTTCCCGTTCCCACATGTTAGGTAGGGGAGCGTATTATACCGGGCGACGCATAAAGTCATCAGGGGTATAAAACTATACGGTCACTAACAGGTATTTATTTCCCGTTCCCACATGTTAGGTAGGGGAGCGTATTATACCGGGCGACGCATAAAGTCATCAGGGGTATAAAACTATACGGTCACTAACAGGTATTTATTTCCCGTTCCCACATGTTAGGTAGGGGAGCGTATTATACCGGGCGACGCATAAAGTCATCAGGGGTATAAAACTATACGGTCACTAACAGGTATTTATTTCCCGTTCCCACATGTTAGGTAGGGGAGCGTATTATACCGGGCGACGCATAAAGTCATCAGGGGTATAAAACTATACGGTCACTAACAGGTATTTATTTCCCGTTCCCACATGTTAGGTAGGGGAGCGTATTATACCGGGCGACGCATAAAGTCATCAGGGGTATAAAACTATACGGTCACTAACAGGTATTTATTTCCCGTTCCCACATGTTAGGTAGGGGAGCGTATTATACCGGGCGACGCATAAAGTCATCAGGGGTATAAAACTATACGGTCACTAACAGGTATTTATTTCCCGTTCCCACATGTTAGGTAGGGGAGCGTATTATACCGGGCGACGCATAAAGTCATCAGGGGTATAAAACTATACGGTCACTAACAGGTATTTATTTCCCGTTCCCACATGTTAGGTAGGGGAGCGTATTATACCGGGCGACGCATAAAGTCATCAGGGGTATAAAACTATACGGTCACTAACAGGTATTTATTTCCCGTTCCCACATGTTAGGTAGGGGAGCGTATTATACCGGGCGACGCATAAAGTCATCAGGGGTATAAAACTATACGGTCACTAACAGGTATTTATTTCCCGTTCCCACATGTTAGGTAGGGGAGCGTATTATACCGGGCGACGCATAAAGTCATCAGGGGTATAAAACTATACGGTCACTAACAGGTATTTATTTCCCGTTCCCACATGTTAGGTAGGGGAGCGTATTATACCGGGCGACGCATAAAGTCATCAGGGGTATAAAACTATACGGTCACTAACAGGTATTTATTTCCCGTTCCCACATGTTAGGTAGGGGAGCGTATTATACCGGGCGACGCATAAAGTCATCAGGGGTATAAAACTATACGGTCCCTAACAGGTATTTATTTCCCGTTCCCACATGTTAGGTAGGGGAGCGTATTATACCGGGCGACGCATAAAGTCATCAGGGGTATAAAACTATACGGTCACTAACAGGTATTTATTTCCCGTTCCCACATGTTAGGTAGGGGAGCGTATTATACCGGGCGACGCATAAAGTCATCAGGGGTATAAAACTATACGGTCACTAACAGGTATTTATTTCCCGTTCCCACATGTTAGGTAGGGGAGCGTATTATACCGGGCGACGCATAAAGTCATCAGGGGTATAAAACTATACGGTCACTAACAGGTATTTATTTCCCGTTCCCACATGTTAGGTAGGGGAGCGTATTATACCGGGCGACGCATAAAGTCATCAGGGGTATAAAACTATACGGTCACTAACAGGTATTTATTTCCCGTTCCCACATGTTAGGTAGGGGAGCGTATTATACCG
>JBAIZL010000383.1:387500-527328 GCA_036971475.1 Prosapia bicincta | reverse complement strand
TTTTCCGTGGCTGGTACGGGGTTAAAGTTGAATGTCACTCTAGTACCGTTCAAACGGAATTTCCTTACATATGTCTGTTCTGTTGATACAACACGTACGGCCATTTTACAGATACAAGTCACTATAATAGATCTTAAATTAACACAGGTATATGCTATATATTCAAATTGATTCTATGTGAAATAGTTTTGAGAAAATAACTAGAATAAGATTACTAAGATTGACAATGGTATATGTTGAACAATTTAAAATTAAATCTAGTTGTTTGCTAATACTAACAATTGTTAGATAATTATTAAATTATTGTGATTAATTTGTTTTCATAAATATTCAGATCAACAATGATATTAGATTATACGAGTTATTCGACTCACAGGTCGCAATGAATAGCGATTGCTTTAATATAGGCTACAGATTTCCCACTAGAACAAGTAAAATCAAGATAGCTTACCAGAATGTTTCTTCTTCCAAAGCTGTATAGCAAATATTGTTTTTCGCGATGAGATTTATACTTCATAGACGCCTGCCCCTCCATACCAAATGGAATCTCCCGCCGAGATTAATAGAGATCGGTCCATCTCGAATGGACTCGTCCACCCCTCTCGAATGGACTCTTCCACAGCTATTTGTTTACTTTTTTACTAGCATGCGTAATAAATCGATACGTTTGTTGACACAATTACAATAGCCTTGTCTCACAACACGGATGTGCGGTTTATAGCGGTCACCAGGTGTCTTTGCGGTTCTATGCGTTATCTCTGCATGGTTGCACATGTAGGTTAGGCTTGTTCACTCAGGCTTTGTTACACTGTTTCGCCTCTAAAAGGTAGGCCATACTCTATATGATTTTTGATAATCTGTAGCGCGGGTCGCTAGCTAGTCGGGGATCGTAGCCCACTGTTTTGTTTAGCAATCAACCTGTGGCCCTCGTTACCTGGGTTCCCTGGGTGGGCCCTGGGATAATTCGAGCGTTGATATTTCATATATATTAATCAATTATATCTCGCGATATCACCCGCGTTGGTAGCCACCTCAGGGACAGATCCTGAGACTGTCCGTGGGGTAGGTTGTTACGTCATAGGCTTGCCTGATTAGTTTTTTTTTTCCAATAACCACCTCTAGACGTAGTCACCCCCGATTCCATGCTCATGGTCTTTCAGAGCCGCCTCTCGTCCATAACATCCCCCAGAGATGGTCCTGTTCGTTGCTGACATAGCCCAATCTACTAGGGGTAGGTTAGATACATTTTGGCCGGCTTAGGTTAGTCGATTATAAACCCCATAGTCTATGATCAACACCGTGGGGTGGTCCTAAACGTAGCTAAGATCGCCCTTGTAATTAGGAGTATGTTAGGTTAGATACAATTTGGCTAGCGAGGTTTTCCAATAACTACATCTAGACGTAGTCAGTGATCAAGGTCTTTCAGGGCTGCCTTCGTCCATAATAACCCCCGGGAAAGGTCCTGAACGTAGCTGAGATGTCCCCCAACACTTAGGTTAGATCCGTTTTGCCTAGCTTGGGTTAGCTAGTTGGAATTAGTTTTTTCGATTTACCGCCCCTTTAGGCTTGGTCAAAACCACCCTTAGGGGTGAGGGTCGCCGCCAGGCCTCTGCATCATCCAAAACTACTCCTATAGTCCTAGGTTACGTAGCGGCCGAGTTAGGTTAAAATAAAATTTTTTTCGAAACATTACCCCCACCCCTCTAGACGCGGTCGAAACCACCCCTTGGTCTGGGATCAGGTGCGCAATGACCTTATGCATCATCCTAAACTACCCCTATAGTCCTAGGTTACGCACCCTATCGGACAAGGCACATGTTCCAAAATTTTATCGAAAATCGCCCCACCCCCAATCTACCACCGGAGCATCCGCCGGGGAAGGTCCTGAACGTAGCTAAGGTCACCCCCTACACTTAGGTTGGGTTAGGTTGGATACAATTTGGCTAGCTTAGGTTAGTGGCTTGAAGTTAAATTTTTTCGAAAAACTACCCTCAACCCCTCTAAACGTGGTCAAAACCACCCCCTAGGGCTGGGATCCGGTAGGCAATGACCTCCTGCATCATCCGAAACTACCCCTACAGTCCTGGGTTACGTAGCGGCCGATTTTTTTTTTTTTTTTTTCGAAAACCTACCCCCTACCCCCCTGAACGTGGTCAAAACCACCCCCGGGTCTGGGGTCAGGGTTGGGATGACCTTGAGCATCATCCAAAACTACCCCTATAGTCCTAGGTTACGTAGCGGCCGAGTTTAGGGGTGGCTGTGCCCAGGTATCACAACTTCTACTTTTATGGTTGGCACTAATGTTGTAGCTGTACTCCTATTTGTATGACCTAATGTTATACACTAATGTTGTAACCTTTCTCCCGTTTGCTTTACTTAATCTAGTGAGTCGTTACCTAAATAGGTCATTATCTTGTGGGACTACATCTTTATGGTTGCCACTAATGTTGTAGCTGTACTCCTTTTTGTATGACCTAATGTTATACACTAATTTTGTAACCTTTCTCCCATTTGTTTTACTTAATCTACTGAGTCGTTACCTATATAGGTCATTATCTTGTGGGGCTACATCTTTATGGTTGGTACTAATGTTGTAGCTGTACTTCTTTTTTATGACCCAATGTTATACACTAATGTTATAGCCTTTCTCCCATTTGTTTTACTTAATCTAGTGAGTCGTTACCTATATAGGTCATTATGTTGTGTGACTACATCTTTATGGTTGGCACTAATGTTGTAGCTGTACTCCTTTTTGTATGACCTAATGTTATACACTAATGTTGTAACTTTTCTCCCGTTTGTTTTACTTAATCTAGTGAGTCGTTACCTAAATAGGTCATTATCTTGTGGGACTACATCTTTATGGTTGCCACTAATGTTGTAGCTGGACTCCTTTTTGTGTGACCTAATGTTATACACTAATGTTGCAATCTTTCTCCCGTTTGTTACTTAATCTAGTGAGTCGTTACCTATATAGGTCATTATCTTGTGGGCTACATCTTTATGATTGCCATAATGTTGTAGCTGTACTTCTTTTTGTATGACCTAATGTTATACACTAATGTTATAGCCTTTCTACCATTTGTTTTACTTAATCTAGTGAGTCGTTACCTATATAGGTCATTATGTTGTGTGACTACATCTTTATGGTTGGCACTAATATTGTAGCTGTACTCCTTTTTGTATGACCTAATGTTATACACTAATGTTGTAACCTTTCTCACGTTTGTTTTACTTAATCTAGTGAGTCGTTACCTAAATAGGTCATTATCTTGTGGGGCTACATCTTTATGGTTGGCACTAATGTTGTAGCTGTACTACTTTTTGTATGACCTAATGTTATACACTAATTTTGCATTATTACTCCCATTTGTTTTACTTAATCTACTGAGTCGTTACCTATATAGGTCATTATCTTGTGGGGCTACATCTTTATGGTTGGCACTAATGTTATAGCTGTACTCCTTTTTGTATGACCTAATGTTATACACTAATGTTGTAACCTTTCTCCCGTTTGTTTTACTTAATCTAGTGAGTCGTTACCTATATAGGTCATTATCTTGTGGGGCTACATCTTTATTGTTGGCACTAATGTTGTAGCTGTACTCCTTTTTGTATAACCTAATGTTATACACTAATGTTGTAACCCTTCTCCCGTTTGTTTTACTTAATCTAGTGAGTCGTTACCTATATAGGTCATTATCTTGTGGGTCTACATCTTTATGGTTGGCACTAATGTTGTAGCTGTACTCCTTTTTGTATGACCTAATGTTATACACTAATGTTGTAACCTTTCCCCCGTTTGTTTTACGTAATTTAGTGAGTCGTTTCCTATATAGCTCATTATCTCGTGGGGCTTCATCTTTATGGTTGGTACTAATGTTGTAGCTGTACTCCTTTTTGTATGACCTAATGTTATACACTAATTTTGCATTATTACTCCCATTTGTTTTACTTAATCTACTGAGTCGTTACCTATATAGGTCATTATCTTGTGGGGCTACATCTTTATGGTTGGTACTAATGTTGTAGCTGTACTCCTTTTTGTATGACCTAATGTTATACACTAATGTTGTAACCTTTCTCCCGTTTGTTTTACTTAATCTAGTGAGTCGTTACCTAAATAGGTCATTATCTTGTGGGACTACATCTTTATGGTTGCCACTAATGTTGTAGCTGTACTCCTTTTTGTATGACCTAATGTTATACACTAATTTTGTAACCTTTCTCCCGTTTGCTTTACTTAATCTAGTGAGTCGTTACCTAAATAGGTCATTATCTTGTGGGGCTACATCTTTATGGTTGGCACTAATGTTGTAGCTGTACTCCTATTTGTATGACCTAATGTTATACACTAATGTTGTAACCTTTCTCCCGTTTGCTTTACTTAATCTAGTGAGTCGTTACCTAAATAGGTCATTATCTTGTGGGACTACATCTTTATGGTTGCCACTAATGTTGTAGCTGTACTCCTTTTTGTATGACCTAATGTTATACACTAATTTTGTAACCTTTCTCCCATTTGTTTTACTTAATCTAGTGAGTCGTTACCTATATAGGTCATTATCTTGTGGGGCTACATCTTTATGGTTGGTACTAATGTTGTAGCTGTACTTCTTTTTTATGACCCAATGTTATACACTAATGTTATAGCCTTCCTCCCATTTGTTTTACTTAATCTAGTGAGTCGTTACCTATATAGGTCATTATGTTGTGTGACTACATCTTTATGGTTGGCACTAATGTTGTAGCTGTACTCCTTTTTGTATGACCTAATGTTATACACTAATGTTGTAACTTTTCTCCCGTTTGTTTTACTTAATCTAGTGAGTCGTTACCTAAATAGGTCATTATCTTGTGGGACTACATCTTTATGGTTGCCACTAATGTTGTAGCTGGACTCCTTTTTGTGTGACCTAATGTTATACACTAATGTTGCAATCTTTCTCCCGTTTGTTACTTAATCTAGTGAGTCGTTACCTATATAGGTCATTATCTTGTGGGCTACATCTTTATGATTGCCATAATGTTGTAGCTGTACTTCTTTTTGTATGACCTAATGTTATACACTAATGTTATAGCCTTTCTACCATTTGTTTTACTTAATCTAGTGAGTCGTTACCTATATAGGTCATTATGTTGTGTGACTACATCTTTATGGTTGGCACTAATATTGTAGCTGTACTCCTTTTTGTATGACCTAATGTTATACACTAATGTTGTAACCTTTCTCCCGTTTGTTTTACTTAATCTAGTGAGTCGTTACCTAAATAGGTCATTATCTTGTGGGGCTACATCTTTATGGTTGGCACTAATGTTGTAGCTGTACTCCTTTTTGTATGACCTAATGTTATACACTAATTTTGCATTATTACTCCCATTTGTTTTACTTAATCTACTGAGTCGTTACCTATATAGGTCATTATCTTGTGGGGCTACATCTTTATGGTTGGCACTAATGTTATAGCTGTACTCCTTTTTGTATGACCTAATGTTATACACTAATGTTGTAACCTTTCTCCCGTTTGTTTTACTTAATCTAGTGAGTCGTTACCTATATAGGTCATTATCTTGTGGGGCTACATCTTTATTGTTGGCACTAATGTTGTAGCTGTACTCCTTTTTGTATAACCTAATGTTATACACTAATGTTGTAACCCTTCTCCCGTTTGTTTTACTTAATCTAGTGAGTCGTTACCTATATAGGTCATTATCTTGTGGGTCTACATCTTTATGGTTGGCACTAATGTTGTAGCTGTACTCCTTTTTGTATGACCTAATGTTATACACTAATGTTGTAACCTTTCCCCCGTTTGTTTTACGTAATTTAGTGAGTCGTTTCCTATATAGCTCATTATCTCGTGGGGCTTCATCTTTATGGTTGGTACTAATGTTGTAGCTGTACTCCTTTTTGTATGACCTAATGTTATACACTAATTTTGCTTTATTACTCCCATTTGTTTTACTTAATCTACTGAGTCGTTACCTATATAGGTCATTATCTTGTGGGGCTACATCTTTATGGTTGGTACTAATGTTGTAGCTGTACTCCTTTTTGTATGACCTAATGTTATACACTAATGTTGTAACCTTTCTCCCGTTTGTTTTACTTAATCTAGTGAGTCGTTACCTAAATAGGTCATTATCTTGTGGGACTACATCTTTATGGTTGCCACTAATGTTGTAGCTGTACTCCTTTTTGTATGACCTAATGTTATACACTAATTTTGTAACCTTTCTCCCGTTTGCTTTACTTAATCTAGTGAGTCGTTACCTAAATAGGTCATTATCTTGTGGGGCTACATCTTTATGGTTGGCACTAATGTTGTAGCTGTACTCCTATTTGTATGACCTAATGTTATACACTAATGTTGTAACCTTTCTCCCGTTTGCTTTACTTAATCTAGTGAGTCGTTACCTAAATAGGTCATTATCTTGTGGGACTACATCTTTATGGTTGCCACTAATGTTGTAGCTGTACTCCTTTTTGTATGACCTAATGTTATACACTAATTTTGTAACCTTTCTCCCATTTGTTTTACTTAATCTACTGAGTCGTTACCTATATAGGTCATTATCTTGTGGGGCTACATCTTTATGGTTGGTACTAATGTTGTAGCTGTACTTCTTTTTTATGACCCAATGTTATACACTAATGTTATAGCCTTTCTCCCATTTGTTTTACTTAATCTAGTGAGTCGTTACCTATATAGGTCATTATGTTGTGTGACTACATCTTTATGGTTGGCACTAATGTTGTAGCTGTACTCCTTTTTGTATGACCTAATGTTATACACTAATGTTGTAACTTTTCTCCCGTTTGTTTTACTTAATCTAGTGAGTCGTTACCTAAATAGGTCATTATCTTGTGGGACTACATCTTTATGGTTGCCACTAATGTTGTAGCTGGACTCCTTTTTGTGTGACCTAATGTTATACACTAATGTTGCAATCTTTCTCCCGTTTGTTACTTAATCTAGTGAGTCGTTACCTATATAGGTCATTATCTTGTGGGCTACATCTTTATGATTGCCATAATGTTGTAGCTGTACTTCTTTTTGTATGACCTAATGTTATACACTAATGTTATAGCCTTTCTACCATTTGTTTTACTTAATCTAGTGAGTCGTTACCTATATAGGTCATTATGTTGTGTGACTACATCTTTATGGTTGGCACTAATATTGTAGCTGTACTCCTTTTTGTATGACCTAATGTTATACACTAATGTTGTAACCTTTCTCCCGTTTGTTTTACTTAATCTAGTGAGTCGTTACCTAAATAGGTCATTATCTTGTGGGGCTACATCTTTATGGTTGGCACTAATGTTGTAGCTGTACTATTTTTTGTATGACCTAATGTTATACACTAATGTTGTAACCTTTCTCCCGTTTGTTTTACTTAATCTAATGAGTCGTTACCTAAATAGGTCATTATCTTGTGGGACTACATCTTTATGGTTGCCACTAATGTTGTAGCTGGACTCCTTTTTGTGTGACCTAATGTTATACACTAATGTTGTAATCTTTCTCCCGTTTGTTTTACTTAATCTAGTGAGTCGTTACCTATATAGGTCATTATCTTGCGGGACTACATCTTTATGGATGGCACTATTGTTGTAGCTGTACTCCTTTTTGTATGACCTAATGTTATACACTAATGTTGTAACCTTTCTCCCGTTTGTTTTACTTAATCTAGTGAGTCGTTACCTAAATAGGTCATTATCTTGTGGGGCTACATCTTTATGGTTGGCACTAATGTTGTAGCTGTACTCCTTTTTGTATGACCTAATGTTGTACACTAATTTTGTATTATTACTCCCATTTGTTTAACTTAATCTAGTGAGTCGTTACCTATATATGTCATTATCTTGTGGGGCTACATCTTATGATTGCCATAATGTTGTAGCTGTACTTCTTTTTGTATGACCTAATGTTATTCACTAATTTTGTATCCTTTTTCTCATTTGTTTTACTTAATCTAGTGAGTCGTTACCTATATAGGTCATTATGTTGTGGGGCTACATCTTTATGATTGCCATAATGTTGTAGCTGTACTTCTTTTTGTATGATCTAATGTTATACACTAATGTTATAGCCTTTCTCCCATTTGTTTTACTTAATCTAGTGTGTCGTTACCTATATAGGTCATTATGTTGTGTGACTACATCTTTATGGATGGCACTAATGTTGTATCTGTACTCCTTTTTGTATGACCTAATGTTATACACTAATGTTGTAACTTTTCTCCCGTTTGTTTTACTTAATCTAGTGAGTCGTTACCTAAATAGGTCAATATCTTGTGGGGCTACATCTTTATGGTTGGCACTAATGTTGTAGCTGTACTCCTTTTTGTATGACCTAATGTTATACACTAATGTTGTAACCTTTCTTCCGTTTGTTTTACTTAATCTAGTGAGTCGTTACCTAAATAGGTCATTATCTTGTGGGACTACATCTTTATGGTTGCCACTAATGTTTTAGCTGGACTCCTTTTTGTGTGACCTAATGTTATACACTAATGTTGTAATCTTTCTCCCGTTTATTTACTTAATCTAGTGAGTCGTTACCTATATAGGTCATTATCTTGTGGGACTACATCTTTATGGATGGCACTATTGTTGTAGCTGTACTCCTTTTTGTATGACCTAATGTTATACACTAATGTTGTAACCTTTCTCCCGTTTGTTTTACTTAATCTAGTGAGTCGTTACCTATGTAGGTCGTTATCTTGTGGGACTACATCTTTATGGTTGGCACTAATGTTGTAGCTGTTCTCCTTTTTGTATGACCTAATGTTATACACTAATGTTGTAACATTTCTCCCGTTTATTTTACTTAATCTAGTGAGTCGTTACCTATATAGGTCATTGTGTTGCGGGACTACATCTTTATGGATGGCACTATTGTTGTAGCTGTACTCCTTTTTGTATGACCTAATGTTATACACTAATTTTGTATCCTTTTTCTCTTTTGTTTTACTTAATTTAGTGAGTCGTAACCTATGTCTTTCGTTATCATGTGGGACTACATCTTTATGGATGGCACTATTGTTGTAGCTGTACTCCTTTTTGTATGACCTAATGGTATACACTAATGTTGTAACATTTCTCCCGTTTATTGTACTTAATCTAGTGAGTCGTTACCTATATAGGTCATTGTGTTGCGGGACTACATCTTTATGGATTGCACTATTGTTGTAGCTGTACTCCTTTTTGTATGACCTAATGTTATACACTAATGTTGTAACATTTCTCCCGTTTGTTTTACTTAATCTAGTGAGTCATTACGTATGTAGGTCGTTATCTTGTGGGACTACATCTTCATGGTTTTTACGAATGTTGTAGCTGTACTCCTTTTTGTATGACCTAATGTTATACACTAATGTTGTAACATTTCTCCCGTTTATTTTACTTAATCTAGTGAGTCGTTACCTATATAGGTCATTGTGTTGCGGGACTACATCTTTATGGATGGCACTATTGTTGTAGCTGTACTCCTTTTTGTATGACCTAATGTTATACACTAATGTTGTAACATTTCTCCCGTTTATTGTACTTAATCTAGTGAGTCGTTACCTATATAAGTCATTATCTTGTGGGGCTACATCTTTATGGTTGGCACTATTGTTGTAGCTGTACTCCTTTTTGTATGACCTAATGTTATACACTAATGTTGTAACATTTCTCCCGTTTGTTTTACTTAATCTAGTGAGTCGTTACCTATGTAGGTCGTTATCTTGTGGGACTACATCTTCATGGTTTTTACGAATGTTGTAGCTGTACTCCTTTTTGTATGACCTAATGTTATACACTAATGTTGTAAACTTTCTCCCGTTTGTTTTACTTAATCTAGTGAGTCGTTACCTATGTAGGTCGTTATCTTGTGGGACTACATCTTTATGGTTTTTACTAATGTTGTAGCTGTACTCCTTTTTGTATGACCTAGTGTTATACACTAATGTTGTAACCTTTCTCCCGTTTGTTTTACTTAATCTAGTGAGTCGTTACCTATATAGGTCATTATGTTGTGTGACTACATCTTTATGGTTGGCACTAATATTGTAGCTGGACTCCTTTTTGTGTGACCTAGTGTTATACACTAATGTTGTAATCTTTCTCCCGTTTGTTTTACTTAATCTAGTGATTCGTTACCTATATAGGTTATTATCTTGTGGGGCTACATCTTTATGATTGCCATAATGTTGTAGCTGTACTTCTTTTTGTATGACCTAATGTTATACACTAATGTTGTAACCTTTCTCCCGTTTGTTTTACTTAATCTAGTGAGTCGTTACCTATGTAGGTCGTTATCTTGTGGGACTACATCTTTATGGTTGGTACTAATGTTGTAGCTGTACTCCTTTTTGTATGACCTAATGTTATACACTAATGTTGTAACATTTCTCCCGTTTATTTTACTTAATCTAGTGAGTCGTTACCTATATAGGTCATTGTGTTGCGGGACTACATCTTTATGGATGGCACTATTGTTGTAGCTGTACTCCTTTTTGTATGACCTAATGTTATACACTAATTTTGTATCATTTTTCTCTTTTGTTTTACTTAATCTAGTGAGTCGTTACCTATGTAGGTCATTATCTTGTGGGACTACATCTTCATGGTTTTTACTAATGTTGTGGCTGTACTCCTTTTTGTATGACCTAATGTTATACACTAATGTTGTAACATTTCTCCCGTTTGTTTTACTTAATCTAGTGAGTCGTTTCCTATATAGGTCATTATGTTGCGGGACTACATCTTTATGGATGGCACTAATGTTGTAGATGTACTCCTTTTTGTATGACCTAATGTTATTCACTAATTTTGTATCCTTTTTCTCATTTGTTTTACTTAATCTAGTGAGTCGTTACCTATATAGCTCATTATCTTGTGGGGCTACATCTTTATGGTTGGCACTAATATAGTAGATGTACTCCTTTTTGTATGACCTAATGTTATACACTATTTTTGTATTATTACTCCTATTTGTTTTACTTAACCTAGTGAGTCGTTACGTATATAGGTCATTATCTTGTGGGGCTACATCTTTATGATTGCCACTAATGTTGTAGCTGTACTCCTTTTTGTATGACCTAATGTTATTCACTAATTTTGTATCCTTTTTCTCATTTGTTTTACTTAATCTAGTGAGTCGTTACCTATGTAGGTCGTTATCTTGTGGGACTACATCTTTATGGTTTTTACTAATGTTGTAGCTGTACTCCTTTTTGTATGACCTAATGTTATACACTAATGTTGTAACATTTCTCCCGTTTGTTTTACTTAATCTAGTGAGTCGTTACCTATATAGCTCATTATGTTGCGGGACTACATCTTTATGGATGGCACTATTGTTGTAGCTGTACTCCTTTTTGTATGACCTAATGTTATTCACTAATTTTGTATCCTTTTTCTCATTTGTTTTACTTAATCTAGTGAGTCGTTACCTATGTAGGTCATTATATGTGGGGCTACATCTTTATGGTTGGCACTAATGTTGTAGCTGTACTCCTTTTTGTATGACCTAATGTTGTACACTAATTTTGTATTATTACTCCCATTTGTTTTAATTAATCTAGTAAGTCGTTACCTATATATGTCATTATCTTGTGGGGCTACATCTTTATGATTGCCATAATGTTGTAGCTGTACTTCTTTTTGTATGACCTAATGTTATACACTAATGTTATAGCCTTTCTCCCATTTGTTTTACTTAATCTAGTGAGTCGTTACCTATATAGGTCATTATGTTGTGTGACTACATCTTTATGGTTGGCACTAATGTTGTAGCTGTACTCCTTTTTGTATGACCTAATGTTATACACTAATGTTGTAACTTTTCTCCCGTTTGTTTTACTTAATCTAGTGAGTCGTTACCTAAATAGGTCATTATCTTGTGGGGCTACATCTTTATGGTTGGCACTAATGTTGTAGCTGTACTCCTTTTTGTATGACCTAATGTTATACACTAATGTTGTAACCTTTCTTCCGTTTGTTTTACTTAATCTAGTGAGTCGTTACCTATATAGGTCATTATTTTGCGGGACTACATCTTTATGGATGGCACTATTGTGGTAGCTGTACTCCTTTTTGTATGACCTAATGTTATACACTAATGTTGTAACTTTTCTCCGGTTTGTTTTACTTAATCTAGTGAGTCGTTACCTATATAAGTCATTATCTTGTGGGGCTACATCTTTATGGTTGGCACTAATGTTGTAGCTTTACTCCTTTTTGTATGACCTAATGTTATACACTAATTTTGTATTATTACTCCCATTTGTTTTACTTAATCTAGTGAGTCGTTACCTATATAAGTCATTATCTTGTGGGGCTACATCTTTATTGTTGGCACTAATGTTGTAGCTGTACTCCTTTTTGTATGACCTAATGTTATACACTAATTTTGTATTATTACTCCCATTTGTTTTATATAATCTAGTGAGTCGTTACCTATATAAGTCATTATCTTGTGGGGCTACATCTTTATGGTTGGCACTAATGTTGTGGCTGTATTCCTTTTTGTATTACCTAATGTTATACACTAATTTTGTATTATTACTCCCATTTGTTTTACTTAATCTAGTGAGTCGTTACCTATATAAGTCATTATCTTGTGGGGCTACATCTTTATGGTTGGCAGTAATGTTGTAGCTGTATTCCTTTTTGTATTACCTAATGTTATACACTAATTTTGTATTATTACTCCCATTTGTGTTACTTAATCTAGTGAGTCGTTACCTACATAAGTCATTATCTTGTGGGGCTACATCTTTATGGTTGGCACTAATGTTGTAGCTGTATTCCTTTTTGTATTACCTAATGTTATACACTAATTTTGTATTATTACTCCCATTTGTTTTACTTAATCTAGTGGGTCGTTACCTATATAAGTCATTATCTTGTGGGGCTACATCTTTATGGTTGGCACTAATGTTGTAGCTGTATTATTTTTTGTATTACCTAATGTTATACACTAATTTTGTATTATTACTCCCATTTGTTTTACTTAATCTAGTGAGTCGTTACCTACATAAGTCATTATCTTGTGGGGCTACATCTTTATGGTTGGCACTAATGTTGTAGCTGTATTCCTTTTTGTATTACCTAATGTTATACACTAATTTTGTATTATTACTCCCATTTGTTTTACATAATCTAGTGAGTCGTTACCTATATAAGTCATTATCTTGTGGGGCTACATCTTTATTGTTGGCACTAATGTTGTAGCTGTACTCCTTTTTGTATTACCTAATGTTATACACTAATTTTGTATTATTACTCCCATTTGTGTTACTTAATCTAGTGAGTCGTTACCTACATAAGTCATTATCTTGTGGGGCTACATCTTTATGGTTGGCACTAATGTTGTAGCTGTATTCCTTTTTGTATTACCTAATGTTATACACTAATTTTGTATTATTACTCCCATTTGTTTTACTTAATCTAGTGAGTCGTTACCTATACAAGTCATTATCTTGTGGGGCTACATCTTTATTGTTGGCACTAATGTTGTAGCTGTACTCCTTTTTGTATGACCTAATGTTATACACTAATTTTGTATTATTACTCCCGTTTGTTTTACTTAATCTAGTGAGTCGTTACCTATGTAGGTCGTTATCTTGTGGGACTACATCTTTATGGTTGGCACTAATGTTGTAGCTGTTCTCCTTTTTGTATGACCTAATGTTATACACTAATGTTGTAACATTTCTCCCGTTTATTTTACTTAATCTAGTGAGTCGTTACCTATATAGGTCATTGTGTTGCGGGACTACATCTTTATGGATGGCACTATTGTTGTAGCTGTACTCCTTTTTGTATGACCTAATGTTATACACTAATTTTGTATCCTTTTTCTCTTTTGTTTTACTTAATTTAGTGAGTCGTAACCTATGTCTTTCGTTATCATGTGGGACTACATCTTTATGGATGGCACTATTGTTGTAGCTGTACTCCTTTTTGTATGACCTAATGGTATACACTAATGTTGTAACATTTCTCCCGTTTATTGTACTTAATCTAGTGAGTCGTTACCTATATAGGTCATTGTGTTGCGGGACTACATCTTTATGGATGGCACTATTGTTGTAGCTGTACTCCTTTTTGTATGACCTAATGTTATACACTAATGTTGTAACATTTCTCCCGTTTGTTTTACTTAATCTAGTGAGTCATTACGTATGTAGGTCGTTATCTTGTGGGACTACATCTTCATGGTTTTTACGAATGTTGTAGCTGTACTCCTTTTTGTATGACCTAATGTTATACACTAATGTTGTAACATTTCTCCCGTTTATTTTACTTAATCTAGTGAGTCGTTACCTATATAGGTCATTGTGTTGCGGGACTACATCTTTATGGATGGCACTATTGTTGTAGCTGTACTCCTTTTTGTATGACCTAATGTTATACACTAATGTTGTAACATTTCTCCCGTTTATTGTACTTAATCTAGTGAGTCGTTACCTATATAGGTCATTATCTTGTGGGGCTACATCTTTATGGTTGGCACTAATGTTGTAGCTGTACTCCTTTTTGTATGACCTAATGTTATACACTAATGTTGTAACATTTCTCCCGTTTGTTTTACTTAATCTAGTGAGTCGTTACCTATGTAGGTCGTTATCTTGTGGGACTACATCTTCATGGTTTTTACGAATGTTGTAGCTGTACTCCTTTTTGTATGACCTAATGTTATACACTAATGTTGTAACATTTCTCCCGTTTGTTTTACTTAATCTAGTGAGTCGTTACCTATGTAGGTCGTTATCTTGTGGGACTACATCTTCATGGTTTTTACGAATGTTGTAGCTGTACTCCTTTTTGTATGACCTAATGTTATACACTAATGTTGTAACCTTTCTCCCGTTTGTTTTACTTAATCTAGTGAGTCGTTACCTATATAGCTCATTATCTTGTGGGGCTACATCTTTATGGTTGGCACTAATGTTGTAGCTGTACTCCTTTTTGTATGACCTAATGTTATTCACTAATTTTGTATCCTTTTTCTCATTTTTTTTACTTAATCTAGTGAGTCGTTACCTATGTAGGTCGTTACCTTGTGGGACTACATCTTCATGGTTTTTACTAATGTTGTAGCTGTACTCCTTTTTGTATGACCTAGTGTTATACACTAATGTTGTAACCTTTCTCCCGTTTGTTTTACTTAATCTAGTGAGTCGTTACCTATATAGCTCATTATCTTGTGGGGCTACATCTTTATGGTTGGCACTAATATAGTAGATGTACTCCTTTTATGTATGAACTAATGTTATACACTATTTTTGTATTATTACTCCTATTTGTTTTACTTAATCTAGTGAGTCGTTACGTATATAGGTCATTATCTTGTGGGGCTACATCTTTATGATTGCCACTAATGTTGTAGCTGTACTCCTTTTTGTATGACCTAATGTTATTCACTAATTTTGTATCCTTTTTCTCATTTTTTTTACTTAATCTAGTGAGTCGTTACCTATGTAGGTCGTTACCTTGTGGGACTACATCTTCATGGTTTTTACTAATGTTGTAGCTGTACTCCTTTTTGTATGACCTAGTGTAATACACTAATGTTGTAACCTTTCTCCCGTTTGTTTTACTTAATCTAGTGAGTCGTTACCTATATAGGTCATTATGTTGTGTGACTACATCTTTATGGTTGGCACAAATGTTGTAGCTGTACTCCTTTTTGTATGACCTAATGTTATACACTAATGTTGTAAACTTTCTCCCGTTTGTTTTACTTAATCTAGTGAGTCGTTACCTATGTAGGTCGTTATCTTGTGGGACTACATCTTTATGGTTTTTACTAATGTTGTAGCTGTACTCCTTTTTGTATGACCTAGTGTTATACACTAATGTTGTAACCTTTCTCCCGTTTGTTTTACTTAATCTAGTGAGTCGTTACCTATATAGGTCATTATGTTGTGTGACTACATCTTTATGGTTGGCACTAATGTTGTAGCTGGACTCCTTTTTGTGTGACCTAGTGTTATACACTAATGTTGTAATCTTTCTCCCGTTTGTTTTACTTAATCTAGTGATTCGTTACCTATATAGGTTATTATCTTGTGGTGCTACATCTTTATGATTGCCATAATGTTGTAGCTGTACTTCTTTTTGTATGACCTAATGTTATACACTAATGTTATAGCCTTTCTCCCATTTGTTTTACTTAATCTAGTGAGTCGTTACCTATATAGGTCATTATGTTGTGTGACTACATCTTTATGGTTGGCACTAATGTTGTAGCTGTACTCCTTTTTGTATGACCTAATGTTATACACTAATGTTGTAACTTTTCTCCCGTTTGTTTTACTTAATCTAGTGAGTCGTTACCTAAATAGGTCATTATCTTGTGGGGCTACATCTTTATGGTTGGCACTAATGTTGTAGCTGTACTCCTTTTTGTATGACCTAATGTTATACACTAATGTTGTAACCTTTCTTCCGTTTGTTTTACTTAATCTAGTGAGTCGTTACCTAAATAGGTCATTATCTTGTGGCACTACATCTTTATGGTTGCCACTAATGTTGTAGCTGGACTCCTTTTTGTGTGACGTAATGTTATACACTAATGTTGTAATCTTTCTCCCGTTTGTTTTACTTAATCTAGTGAGTCGTTACCTATATAGGTCATTATCTTGCGGGACTACATCTTTATGGATGGCACTATTGTTGTAGATGTACTCCTTTTTGGATGACCTAATGTTATACACTAATGTTGTAACCTTTCTCCCGTTTGTTTTACTTAATCTAGTGAGTCGTTACCTATGTAGGTCGTTATCTTGTGGGACTACATCTTTATGGTTGGCACTAATGTTGTAGCTGTACTCCTTTTTGTATGACCTAATGTTATACACTAATGTTGTAACATTTCTCCCGTTTATTTTACTTAATCTAGTGAGTCGTTACCTATATAGGTCATTGTGTTGCGGGACTACATCTTTATGGATGGCACTATTGTTGTAGCTGTACTCCTTTTTGTATGACCTAATGTTATACACTAATTTTGTATCATTTTTCTCTTTTGTTTTACTTAATCTAGTGAGTCGTTACCTATGTAGGTCATTATCTTGTGGGACTACATCTTCATGGTTTTTACTAATGTTGTGGCTGTACTCCTTTTTGTATGACCTAATGTTATACACTAATGTTGTAACATTTCTCCCGTTTGTTTTACTTAATCTAGTGAGTCGTTTCCTATATAGGTCATTATGTTGCGGGACTACATCTTTATGGATGGCACTAATGTTGTAGATGTACTCCTTTTTGTATGACCTAATGTTATTCACTAATTTTGTATCCTTTTTCTCATTTGTTTTACTTAATCTAGTGAGTCGTTACCTATATAGCTCATTATCTTGTGGGGCTACATCTTTATGGTTGGCACTAATATAGTAGATGTACTCCTTTTTGTATGACCTAATGTTATACACTATTTTTGTATTATTACTCCTATTTGTTTTACTTAACCTAGTGAGTCGTTACGTATATAGGTCATTATCTTGTGGGGCTACATCTTTATGATTGCCACTAATGTTGTAGCTGTACTCCTTTTTGTATGACCTAATGTTATTCACTAATTTTGTATCCTTTTTCTCATTTGTTTTACTTAATATAGTGAGTCGTTACCTATGTAGGTCGTTATCTTGTGGGACTACATCTTTATGGTTTTTACTAATGTTGTAGCTGTACTCCTTTTTGTATGACCTAATGTTATACACTAATGTTGTAACATTTCTCCCGTTTGTTTTACTTAATCTAGTGAGTCGTTACCTATATAGCTCATTATGTTGCGGGACTACATCTTTATGGATGGCACTATTGTTGTAGCTGTACTCCTTTTTGTATGACCTAATGTTATTCACTAATTTTGTATCCTTTTTCTCATTTGTTTTACTTAATCTAGTGAGTCGTTACCTATGTAGGTCATTATATGTGGGGCTACATCTTTATGGTTGGCACTAATGTTGTAGCTGTACTCCTTTTTGTATGACCTAATGTTGTACACTAATTTTGTATTATTACTCCCATTTGTTTTAATTAATCTAGTAAGTCGTTACCTATATATGTCATTATCTTGTGGGGCTACATCTTTATGATTGCCATAATGTTGTAGCTGTACTTCTTTTTGTATGACCTAATGTTATACACTAATGTTATAGCCTTTCTCCCATTTGTTTTACTTAATCTAGTGAGTCGTTACCTATATAGGTCATTATGTTGTGTGACTACATCTTTATGGTTGGCACTAATGTTGTAGCTGTACTCCTTTTTGTATGACCTAATGTTATACACTAATGTTGTAACTTTTCTCCCGTTTGTTTTACTTAATCTAGTGAGTCGTTACCTAAATAGGTCATTATCTTGTTGGGCTACATCTTTATGGTTGGCACTAATGTTGTAGCTGTACTCCTTTTTGTATGACCTAATGTTATACACTAATGTTGTAACCTTTCTTCCGTTTGTTTTACTTAATCTAGTGAGTCGTTACCTATATAGGTCATTATCTTGCGGGACTACATCTTTATGGATGGCACTATTGTGGTAGCTGTACTCCTTTTTGTATGACCTAATGTTATACACTAATTTTGTATTATTACTCCCATTTGTTTTACTTAATCTAGTGAGTCGTTACCTATATAAGTCATTATCTTGTGGGGCTACATCTTTATTGTTGGCACTAATGTTGTAGCTGTACTCCTTTTTGTATGACCTAATGTTATACACTAATTTTGTATTATTACTCCCATTTGTTTTACTTAATCTAGTGAGTCGTTACCTATATAAGTCATTATCTTGTGGGGCTACATCTTTATGGTTGGCACTAATGTTGTAGCTGTACTGCTTTTTGTATGACCTAATGTTATACACTAATTTTGTATTATTACTCCCATTTGTTTTATATAATCTAGTGAGTCGTTACCTATATAAGTCATTATCTTGTGGGGCTACATCTTTATGGTTGGCACTAATGTTGTGGCTGTATTCCTTTTTGTATTACCTAATGTTATACACTAATTTTGTATTATTACTCCCATTTGTTTTACTTAATCTAGTGAGTCGTTACCTATATAGGTCATTATCTTGTGGGGCTACATCTTTATGGTTGGCAGTAATGTTGTAGCTGTATTCCTTTTTGTATTACCTAATGTTATACACTAATTTTGTATTATTACTCCCATTTGTGTTACTTAATCTAGTGAGTCGTTACCTACATAAGTCATTATCTTGTGGGGCTACATCTTTATGGTTGGCACTAATGTTGTAGCTGTATTCCTTTTTGTATTACCTAATGTTATACACTAATTTTGTATTATTACTCCCATTTGTTTTACTTAATCTAGTGGGTCGTTACCTATATAAGTCATTATCTTGTGGGGCTACATCTTTATGGTTGGCACTAATGTTGTAGCTGTATTATTTTTTGTATTACCTAATGTTATACACTAATTTTGTATTATTACTCCCATTTGTTTTACTTAATCTAGTGAGTCGTTACCTACATAAGTCATTATCTTGTGGGGCTACATCTTTATGGTTGGCACTAATGTTGTAGCTGTATTCCTTTTTGTATTACCTAATGTTATACACTAATTTTGTATTATTACTCCCATTTGTTTTACATAATCTAGTGAGTCGTTACCTATATAAGTCATTATCTTGTGGGGCTACATCTTTATTGTTGGCACTAATGTTGTAGCTGTACTCCTTTTTGTATTACCTAATGTTATACACTAATTTTGTATTATTACTCCCATTTGTTTTACTTAATCTAGTGAGTCGTTACCTATATAAGTCATTATCTTGTGGGGCTACATCTTTATTGTTGGCACTAATGTTGTAGCTGTACTCCTTTTTGTATGACCTAATGTTATACACTAATTTTGTATTATTACTCCCATTTGTTTTACTTAATCTAGTGAGTCGTTACCTATATAAGTCATTATCTTGTGGGGCTACATCTTTATGGATGGCACTAATGTTGTATCTGTTTTCCTTTTTGTATGACTTAATGTTATACACTAATGTTGTAACCTTTCTCCCGTTTGTTTTACCTAATCTAGTGAGTCGTTACCTATATAAGTCATTATCTTGTGGGGCTACATCTTTATTGTTGGCACTAATGTTGTAGCTGTACTCCTTTTTGTATGACCTAATGTTATACACTAATGTTGTAACCTTTCTCCCGTTTGTTTTACTTAATCTAGTGAGTCGTTACCTATATAAGTCATTATCTTGTGGGGCTACATCTTTATTGTTGGCACTAATGATGTAGCTGTATTCCTTTTTGTATTACCTAATGTTATACACTAATTTTGTATTATTACTCCCATTTGTTTTACTTAATCTAGTGAGTCGTTACCTATATAAGTCATTATCTTGTGGGGCTACATCTTTATGGATGGCACTAATGTTGTATCTGTATTCCTTTTTGTATGACTTAATGTTATACACTAATGTTGTAACCTTTCTCCCGTTTGTTTTACTTAATCTAGTGAGTCGTTACCTATATAGGTCATTATCTTGTGATGCTACATCTTTATGGTTGGCACTTATGTTGTAGCTGTATTCCTTTTTGTATGACCTAATGTTATACACTAATGTTGTAACCTTTCTCCCGTTTGTTTTACTTAATCTAGTGAGTCGTTACCTATATAGGTCATTATCTTGTGGGGCTACATCTTTATGGTTGGCACTAATGTTGTAGCTGTACTCCTTTTTTTATGACCTAATGTTATACACTATTGTTGTAACCTTTCTCCCGTTTGTTTTACTTAATCTAGTGAGTCGTTACCTATATAGCTCATTATCTTGTGGGGCTTCATCTTTATGGTTGGTACTAATGTTGTAGCTGTACTCCTTTTTGTATGACCTAATGTTATACACTAATTTTGCATTATTACTCCCATTTGTTTTACTTAATCTACTGAGTCGTTACCTATATAGGTCATTATCTTGTGGGGCTACATCTTTATGGTTGGCACTAATGTTATAGCTGTACTCCTTTTTGTATGACCTAATGTTATACACTAATGTTGTAACTTTTCTGCCGTTTGTTTTACTTAATCTAGTGAGTCGTTACCTATGTAGGTCATTACCTTGTGGGACTACATCTTTATGGTTGGTACTAATGTTGTAGCTGTACTCCTTTTTTTATGACCTAATGTTATACACTAATTTTGCATTATTACTCCCATTTGTTTTACTTAATCTACTGAGTCGTTACCTATATAGGTCATTATCTTGTGGGGCTACATCTTTATGGTTGGCACTAATGTTATAGCTTTACTCCTTTTTGTATGACCTAATGTTATACACTAATGTTGTAACCTTTCTCCCGTTTGTTTTACTTAATCTAGTGAGTCGTTACCTATATAGGTCATTATCTTGTGGGGCTACATCTTTATTGTTGGCACTAATGTTGTAGCTGTACTCCTTTTTGTATAACCTAATGTTATACACTAATGTTGTAACCCTTCTCCCGTTTGTTTTACTTAATCTAGTGAGTCGTTACCTATATAGGTCATTATCTTGTGGGTCTACATCTTTATGGTTGGCACTAATGTTGTAGCTGTACTCCTTTTTGTATGACCTAATGTTATACACTAATGTTGTAACCTTTCCCCCGTTTGTTTTACGTAATCTAGTGAGTCGTTTCCTATATAGCTCATTATCTCGTGGGGCTTCATCTTTATGGTTGGTACTAATGTTGTAGCTGTACTCCTTTTTGTATGATCTAATGTTATACACTAATTTTGCATTATTACTCCCATTTGTTTTACTTAATCTACTGAGTCGTTACCTATATAGGTCATTATCTTGTGGGGCTACATCTTTATGGTTGGCACTAATGTTATAGCTGTACTCCTTTTTGTATGACCTAATGTTATACACTAATGTTGTAACCTTTCTCCCGTTTGTTTTACTTAATCTAGTGAGTCGCTAACTATGTAGGTCATTATCTTTTGGGGCTACATCTTTATGGTTGGCACTAATATAGTAGATGTACTCCTTTTTGTATGACCTAATGTTATACATTAATTTTGTTTTATTACTCCCATTTGTTTTACTTAATCTAGTGAGTCGTTACCTATATAGGTAATTATCTTGTGGGGCTACATCTTTATGGTTGGTACTAATGTTGTAGCTGTACTCCTTTTTGTATGACCTAATGTTATACACTAATGTTGTAACCTTTCTCCCGTTTGTTTTACTTAATCTAGTGAGTCGTTACCTAAATAGGTCAATATCTTGTGGGACTACATCTTTATGGTTGGTACTAATGTTGTAGCTGTACTCCTTTTTGTATGACCTAATGTTATACACTAATGTTGTAACTTTTCTCCCGTTTGTTTTACTTAATCTAGTGAGTCGTTACCTAAATAGGTCATTATCTTGTGGGACTACATCTTTATGGTTGCCACTAATGTTGTAGCTGGACTCCTTTTTGTGTGACCTAATGTTATACACTAATGTTGTAATCTTTCTCCCGTTTGTTTTACTTAATCTAGTGAGTCGTTACCTATATAGGTCATTATCTTGCGGGACTATATCTTTATGGATGGCACTATTGTTGTAGCTGTACTCCTTTTTGTATGACCTAATGTTATACACTAATTTTGTAACCTTTCTCCCGTTTGCTTTACTTAATCTAGTGAGTCGTTACCTAAATAGGTCATTATCTTGTGGGGCTACATCTTTATGGTTGGCACTAATGTTGTAGCTGTACTCCTTTTTGTATGACCTAATGTTATACACTAATGTTGTAACCTTTCTCCCGTTTGCTTTACTTAATCTAGTGAGTCGTTACCTAAATAGGTCATTATCTTGTGGGGCTACATCTTTATGGTTGGCACTAATGTTGTAGCTGTACTCCTTTTTGTATGACCTAATGTTGTACACTAATTTTGTATTATTACTCCCATTTGTTTTACCTAATCTAGTGAGTCGTTACCTATATATGTCATTATCTTGTGGGGCTACATCTTTATGATTGCCATAATGTTGTAGCTGTACTTCTTTTTTATGACTCAATGTTATACACTAATGTTATAGCCTTTCTCCCATTTGTTTTACTTAATCTAGTGAGTCGTTACCTATATAGGTCATTATGTTGTGTGACTACATCTTTATGGTTGGCACTAATGTTGTAGCTGTACTCCTTTTTGTATGACCTAATGTTATACACTAATGTTGTAACTTTTCTCCCTTTTGTTTTACTTAATCTAGTGAGTCGTTACCTAAATAGGTCATTATCTTGTGGGACTACATCTTTATGGTTGCCACTAATGTTGTAGCTGGACTCCTTTTTGTGTGACCTAATGTTATACACTAATGTTGCAATCTTTCTCCCGTTTGTTTTACTTAATCTAGTGAGTCGTTACCTATATAGGTCATTATGTTGTGTGACTTCATCTTTATGGTTGGCACTAATATTGTAGCTGTACTCCTTTTTGTATGACCTAATGTTATACACTAATGTTGTAACCTTTCTCCCGTTTGTTTTACTTAATCTAGTGAGTCGTTACCTAAATAGGTCATTATCTTGTGGGGCTACATCTTTATGGTTGGCACTAATGTTGTAGCTGTACTCCTTTTTGTATGACCTAATGTTATACACTAATGTTGTAACCTTTCTCCCGTTTGTTTTACTTAATCTAGTGAGTCGTTACCTATATAGGTCATTATCTTGTGGGGCTACATCTTTATGATTGCCATAATGTTGTAGCTGTACTTCTTTTTGTATGACCTAATGTTATACACCAATGTTATAGCCTTTCTACCATTTGTTTTACTTAATCTAGTGAGTCGTTACCTATATAGGTCATTATGTTGTGTGACTTCATCTTTATGGTTGGCACTAATATTGTAGCTGTACTCCTTTTTGTATGACCTAATGTTATACACTAATTTTGCATTATTACTCCCATTTGTTTTACTTAATCTACTGAGTCGTTACCTATATAGGTCATTATCTTGTGGGGCTACATCTTTATGGTTGGCACTAATGTTATAGCTGTACTCCTTTTTGTATGACCTAATGTTATACACTAATGTTGTAACTTTTCTGCCGTTTGTTTTACTTAATCTAGTGAGTCGTTACCTATGTAGGTCATTACCTTGTGGGACTACATCTTTATGGTTGGTACTAATGTTGTAGCTGTACTCCTTTTTTTATGACCTAATGTTATACACTAATTTTGCATTATTACTCCCATTTGTTTTACTTAATCTACTGAGTCGTTACCTATATAGGTCATTATCTTGTGGGGCTACATCTTTATGGTTGGCACTAATGTTATAGCTGTACTCCTTTTTGTATGACCTAATGTTATACACTAATGTTGTAACCTTTCTCCCGTTTGTTTTACTTAATCTAGTGAGTCGTTACCTATATAGGTCATTATCTTGTGGGGCTACATCTTTATTGTTGGCACTAATGTTGTAGCTGTACTCCTTTTTGTATAACCTAATGTTATACACTAATGTTGTAACCCTTCTCCCGTTTGTTTTACTTAATCTAGTGAGTCGTTACCTATATAGGTCATTATCTTGTGGGTCTACATCTTTATGGTTGGCACTAATGTTGTAGCTGTACTCCTTTTTGTATGACCTAATGTTATACACTAATGTTGTAACCTTTCCCCCGTTTGTTTTACGTAATCTAGTGAGTCGTTTCCTATATAGCTCATTATCTCGTCGGGCTTCATCTTTATGGTTGGTACTAATGTTGTAGCTGTACTCCTTTTTGTATGACCTAATGTTATACACTAATTTTGCATTATTACTCCCATTTGTTTTACTTATTCTACTGAGTCGTTACCTATATAGGTCATTATCTTGTGGGGCTACATCTTTATGGTTGGCACTAATGTTATAGCTGTACTCCTTTTTGTATGACCTAATGTTATACACTAATGTTGTAACCTTTCTCCCGTTTGTTTTACTTAATCTAGTGAGTCGCTACCTATGTAGGTCATTATCTTTTGGGGCTACATCTTTATGGTTGGCACTAATATAGTAGATGTACTCCTTTTTGTATGACCTAATGTTATACACTATTTTTGTTTTATTACTCCCATTTGTTTTACTTAATCTAGTGAGTCGTTACCTATATAGGTAATTATCTTGTGGGGCTACATCTTTATGGTTGGTACTAATGTTGTAGCTGTACTCCTTTTTGTATGACCTAATGTTATACACTAATGTTGTAACCTTTCTCCCGTTTGTTTTACTTAATCTAGTGAGTCGTTACCTAAATAGGTCAATATCTTGTGGGACTACATCTTTATGGTTGGTACTAATGTTGTAGCTGTACTCCTTTTTGTATGACCTAATGTTATACACTAATGTTGTAACTTTTCTCCCGTTTGTTTTACTTAATCTAGTGAGTCGTTACCTAAATAGGTCATTATCTTGTGGGACTACATCTTTATGGTTGCCACTAATGTTGTAGCTGGACTCCTTTTTGTGTGACCTAATGTTATACACTAATGTTGTAATCTTTCTCCCGTTTGTTTTACTTAATCTAGTGAGTCGTTACCTATATAGGTCATTATCTTGCGGGACTATATCTTTATGGATGGCACTATTGTTGTAGCTGTACTCCTTTTTGTATGACCTAATGTTATACACTAATTTTGTAACCTTTCTCCCGTTTGCGTTACTTAATCTAGTGAGTCGTTACCTAAATAGGTCATTATCTTGTGGGGCTACATCTTTATGGTTGGCACTAATGTTGTAGCTGTACTCCTTTTTGTATGACCTAATGTTATACACTAATGTTGTAACCTTTCTCCCGTTTGCTTTACTTAATCTAGTGAGTCGTTACCTAAATAGGTCATTATCTTGTGGGGCTACATCTTTATGGTTGGCACTAATGTTGTAGCTGTACTCCTTTTTGTATGACCTAATGTTATACACTAATGTTGTAACTTTTCTCCCTTTTGTTTTACTTAATCTAGTGAGTCGTTACCTAAATAGGTCATTATCTTGTGGGACTACATCTTTATGGTTGCCACTAATGTTGTAGCTGGACTCCTTTTTGTGTGACCTAATGTTATACACTAATGTTGCAATCTTTCTCCCGTTTGTTTTACTTAATCTAGTGAGTCGTTACCTATATAGGTCATTATCTTGTGGGGCTACTCTTTATGATTGCCATAATGTTGTAGCTGTACTTCTTTTTGTATGACCTAATGTTATACACTAATGTTATAGCCTTTCTACCATTTGTTTTACTTAATCTAGTGAGTCGTTACCTATATAGGTCATTATGTTGTGTGACTTCATCTTTATGGTTGGCACTAATATTGTAGCTGTACTCCTTTTTGTATGACCTAATGTTATACACTAATGTTGTAACCTTTCTCCCGTTTGTTTTACTTAATCTAGTGAGTCGTTACCTAAATAGGTCATTATCTTGTGGGGCTACATCTTTATGGTTGGCACTAATGTTGTAGTTGTACTCCTTTTTGTATGATCTAATGTTATACACTAATGTTGTAACCTTTCTCCCGTTTGTTTTACTTAATCTAGTGAGTCGTTACCTATATAGGTCATTATCTTGTGGGGCTACATCTTTATGATTGCCATAATGTTGTAGCTGTACTTCTTTTTGTATGACCTAATGTTATACACTAATGTTATAGCCTTTCTACCATTTGTTTTACTTAATCTAGTGAGTCGTTACCTATATAGGTCATTATGTTGTGTGACTTCATCTTTATGGTTGGCACTAATATTGTAGCTGTACTCCTTTTTGTATGACCTAATGTTATACACTAATGTTGTAACCTTTCTCCCGTTTGTTTTACTTAATCTAGTGAGTCGTTACCTATATAGGTCATTATCTTGCGGGACTACATCTTTATGGATGGCACTATTGTTGTAGCTGTACTCCTTTTTGTATGACCTAATGTTATACACTAATGTTGTAACCTTTCTCCCGTTTGTTTTACTTAATCTAGTGAGACGTTACCTAAATAGGTCATTATCTTGTGGGGCTACATCTTTATGGTTGGCACTAATGTTGTAGCTGTACTCCTTTTTGTATGACCTAATATTGTACACTAATTTTGTATTATTACTCCCATTTGTTTAACTTAATCTAGTGAGTCGTTACCTATATATGTCATTATCTTGTGGGGCTACATCTTTATGATTGCCATAATGTTGTAGCTGTACTTCTTTTTGTATGACCTAATGTTATTCACTAATTTTGTATCCTTTTTCTCATTTGTTTTACTTAATCTAGTGAGTCGTTACCTATGTAGGTCATTATCTTGTGGTGCTACATCTTTATGGTTGGCACTAATGTTGTAGCTGTACTCCTTTTTGTATGAAATAATGTTATACACTAATGTTGTAACTTTTCTCCCGTTTGTTTTACTTAATCTAGTGAGTCGTTACCTAAATAGGTCATTATCTTGTGGGGCTACATCTTTATGGTTGGCACTAATGTTGTAGCTGTACTCCTTTTTGTATGACCTAGTGTTATACACTAATGTTGTAACCTTTCTCCCGTTTGTTTTACTTAATCTTGTTAGTCGTTACCTATATAGGTAATTATGTTGTGTGACTACATCTTTATGGTTGGCACTAATGTTGTAGCTGGACTCCTTTTTGTGTGACCTAGTGTTATACACTAATGTTGTAATATTTCTCCCGTTTGTTTTACTTAATCTAGTGATTCGTTACCTATATAGGTCATTATCTTGTGGGGCTACATCTTTATGATTGCCATAATGTTGTAGCTGTACTTCTTTTTGTATGACCTAATGTTATACACTAATGTTATAGCCTTTCTCCCATTTGTTTTACTTAATCTAGTGAGTCGTTACCTATATAGGTCATTATGTTGTGTGACTACATCTTTATGGTTGGCACTAATGTTGTAGCTGTACTCCTTTTTGTATGACCTAATGTTATACACTAATGTTGTAACTTTTCTCCCGTTTGTTTTACTTAATCTAGTGAGTCGTTACCTAAATAGGTCATTATCTTGTGGGGCTACATCTTTATGGTTGGCACTAATGTTGTAGCTGTACTCCTTTTTGTATGACCTAATGTTATACACTAATGTTGTAACCTTTCTTCCGTTTGTTTTACTTAATCTAGTGAGTCGTTACCTATATAGGTCATTGTGTTGCGGGACTACATCTTTATGGATGGCACTATTGTTGTAGCTGTACTCCTTTTTGTATGACCTAATGTTATACACTAATGTTGTAACATTTCTCCCGTTTGTTTTACTTAATCTAGTGAGTCGTTACCTATGTAGGTCGTTATCTTGTGGGACTACATCTTCATGGTTTTTACGAATGTTGTAGCTTTACTCCTTTTTGTATGACCTAATGTTATACACTAATGTTGTAACATTTCTCCCGTTTGTTTTACTTAATCTAGTGAGTCGTTACCTATGTAGGTCGTTATCTTGTGGGACTACATCTTCATGGTTTTTACGAATGTTGTAGCTGTACTCCTTTTTGTATGACCTAATGTTATACACTAATTTTGTATCCTTTTTCTCTTTTGTTTTACTTAATTTAGTGAGTCGTTACCTATGTAGGTCATTATCTTGTGGGACTACATCTTTATGGATGGCACTATTGTTGTAGCTGTACTCCTTTTTGTATGACCTAATGTTATACACTAATGTTGTAACATTTCTCCCGTTTGTTTTACTTAATCTAGTGAGTCGTTACCTATGTAGGTCGTTATCTTGTGGGACTACATCTTCATGGTTTTTACGAATGTTGTAGCTGTACTCCTTTTTGTATGACCTAATGTTATACACTAATGTTGTAACCTTTCTCCCGTTTGTTTTACTTAATCTAGTGAGTCGTTACCTATATAGGTCGTTATCTTGTGGGACTACATCTTCATGGTTTTTACGAATGTTGTAGCTGTACTCCTTTTTGTATGACCTAATGTTATACACTAATGTTGTAACATTTCTCCCGTTTGTTTTACTTAATCTAGTGAGTCGTTACCTATGTAGGTCGTTATCTTGTGGGACTACATCTTCATGGTTTTTACGAATGTTGTAGCTGTACTCCTTTTTGTATGACCTAATGTTATACACTAATGTTGTAACCTTTCTCCCGTTTGTTTTACTTAATCTAGTGAGTCGTTACCTATATAGGTCGTTATCTTGTGGGACTACATCTTCATGGTTTTTACGAATGTTGTAGCTGTACTCCTTTTTGTATGACCTAATGTTATACACTAATGTTGTAACCTTTCTCCCGTTTGTTTTACTTAATCTAGTGAGTCGTTACCTATATAGGTCGTTATCTTGTGGGACTACATCTTCATGGTTTTTACGAATGTTGTAGCTGTACTCCTTTTTGTATGACCTAATGTTATACACTAATGTTGTAACCTTTCTCCCGTTTGTTTTACTTAATCTAGTGAGTCGTTACCTATGTAGGTCGTTATCTTGTGGGACTACATCTTCATGGTTCTTACGAATGTTGTAGCTGTACTCCTTTTTGTATGACCTAATGTTATACACTAATGTTGTAACATTTCTCCCGTTTGTTTTACTTAATCTAGTGAGTCGTTACCTATGTAGGTCGTTATCTTGTGGGACTACATCTTCATGGTTTTTACGAATGTTGTAGCTGTACTCCTTTTTGTATGACCTAATGTTATACACTAATGTTGTAACCTTTCTCCCGTTTGTTTTACTTAATCTAGTGAGTCGTTACCTATATAGCTCATTATCTTGTGGGGCTACATCTTTATGGTTGGCACTAATATAGTAGATGTACTCCTTTTTGTATGAACTAATGTTATACACTATTTTTGTATTATTACTCCTATTTGTTTTACTTAATCTAGTGAGTCGTTACGTATATAGGTCATTATCTTGTGGGGCTACATCTTTATGATTGCCACTAATGTTGTAGCTGTACTCCTTTTTGTATGACCTAATGTTATTCACTAATTTTGTATCCTTTTTCTCATTTTTTTTACTTAATCTAGTGAGTCGTTACCTATGTAGGTCGTTACCTTGTGGGACTACATCTTTATGGTTTTTACTAATGTTGTAGCTGTACTCCTTTTTGTATGACCTAGTGTTATACACTAATGTTGTAACCTTTCTCCCGTTTGTTTTACTTAATCTAGTGAGTCGTTACCTATATAGGTCATTATGTTGTGTGACTACATCTTTATGGTTGGCACTAATGTTGTAGCTGGACTCCTTTTTGTGTGACCTAGTGTTATACACTAATGTTGTAATCTTTCTCCCGTTTGTTTTACTTAATCTAGTGATTCGTTACCTATATAGGTCATTATCTTGTGGGTCTACATCTTTATGATTGCCATAATGTTGTAGCTGTACTTCTTTTTGTATGACCTAATGTTATACACTAATGTTATAGCCTTTCTCCCATTTGTTTTACTTAATCTAGTGAGTCGTTACCTATATAGGTCATTATGTTGTGTGACTACATCTTTATGGTTGGCACTAATGTTGTAGCTGTACTCCTTTTTGTATGACCTAATGTTATACACTAATGTTGTAACTTTTCTCCCGTTTGTTTTACTTAATCTAGTGAGTCGTTACCTAAATAGGTCATTATCTTGTGGGGCTACATCTTTATGGTTGGCACTAATGTTGTAGCTGTACTCCTTTTTGTATGACCTAATGTTATACACTAATGTTGTAACCTTTCTTCCGTTTGTTTTACTTAATCTAGTGAGTCGTTACCTAAATAGGTCATTATCTTGTGGGACTACATCTTTATGGTTGCCACTAATGTTGTAGCTGGACTCCTTTTTGTGTGACCTAATGTTATACACTAATGTTGTAATCTTTCTCCCGTTTGTTTTACTTAATCTAGTGAGTCGTTACCTATATAGGTCATTATCTTGCGGGACTACATCTTTATGGATGGCACTATTGTTGTAGCTGTACTCCTTTTTGTATGACCTAATGTTATACACTAATTTTGTATCCTTTTTCTCTTTTGTTTTACTTAATCTAGTGAGTCGTTACCTATGTAGGTCATTATCTTGTGGGACTACATCTTCATGGTTTTTACTAATGTTGTAGCTGTACTACTTTTTGTATGACCTAATGTTATACACTAATGTTGTAACATTTCTCCCGTTTGTTTTACTTAATCTAGTGAGTCGTTTCCTATATAGGTCATTATGTTGTGGGACTACATCTTTATGGATGGCACTAATGTTGTAGATGTACTCCTTTTTGTATGACCTAATGTTATTCACTAATTTTGTATCCTTTTTCTCATTTGTTTTACTTAATCTAGTGAGTCGTTACCTATATAGCTCATTATCTTGTGGGGCTACATCTTTATGGTTGGCACTAATATAGTAGATGTACTCCTTTTTGTATAACCTAATGTTATACACTATTTTTGTATTATTACTCCTATTTGTTTTACTTAATCTAGTGAGTCGTTACGTATATAGGTCATTATCTTGTGGGGCTACATCTTTATGATTGCCACTAATGTTGTAGCTGTACTCCTTTTTGTATGACCTAATGTTATTCACTAATTTTGTATCCTTTTTCTCATTTGTTTTACTTAATCTAGTGAGTCGTTACCTATGTAGGTCGTTATCTTGTGGGACTACATCTTTATGGTTTTTACTAATGTTGTAGCTGTACTCCTTTTTGTATGACCTAATGTTATACACTAATGTTGTAACATTTCTCCCGTTTGTTTTACTTAATCTAGTGAGTCGTTACATATATAGGTCATTATGTTGCGGGACTACATCTTTATGGATGGCACTATTGTTGTAGCTGTACTCCTTTTTGTATGACCTAATGTTAATCACTAATGTTGTAGATGTACTCCTTTTTGTATGACCTAATGATATTCACTAATTTATGTATCCTTTTTCTCATTTTTTTTACATAATCTAGTGAGTCGTTACCTATGTAGGTCGTTATCTTGTGGGACTACATCTTTATGGTTTTTACTAATGTTGTAGCTGTACTCCTTTTTGTATGACCTAATTTATACACTAATGTTGTAACATTTTTCTCATTTGTTTTACTTAATCTAGTGAGTCGTTACCTATGTAGGTCGTTATCTTGTGGGACTACATCTTTATGGTTTTTACTAATGTTGTAGCTGTACTCCTTTTTGTATGACCTAATGTTATACACTAATGTTCTAACATTTCTCCCGTTTGTTTTACTTAATCTAGTGAGTCGTTACCTATATAGGTCATTATGTTGCGGGACTACATCTTTATGGATGGCACTATTGTTGTAGCTGTACTCCTTTTTGTATGACCTAATGTTATACACTAATGCTGTAACATTTCTCCCGTTTGTTTTACTTAATCTAGTGAGTCTTTACCTATATAGGTCATTATGTTGCGGGACTACATCTTTATGGATGGCACTATTGTTGTAGCTGTACTCCTTTTTGTATGACCTAATGTTATACACTAATGTTGTAACCTTTCTCCCGTTTGTTTTATTTAATCTAGTGAGTCGTTACCTAAATAGGTCATTATCTTGTGGGGCTACATCTTTATGGTTGGCACTAATGTTGTAGCTGTACTCCTTTTTGTATGACCTAATGTTATACACTATTTTTGTATTATTACTCCTATTTGTTTTACTTAATCTAGTGAGTCGTTACGTATATAGGTCATTATCTTGTGGGGCTACATCTTTATTATTGCCACTAATGTTGTAGCTGTACTCCTTTTTGTATGACCTAATGTTATTCACTAATTTTGTATCCTTTTTCTCATTTGTTTTACTTAATCTAGTGAGTCGTTACCTATGTAGGTCGTTATCTTGTGGGACTACATCTTTATGGTTTTTACTAATGTTGTAGCTGTACTCCTTTTTGTATGACCTAATGTTATACACTAATGTTGTAACATTTCTCCCGTTTGTTTTACTTAATCTAGTGAGTCGTTACCTATATAGCTCATTATGTTGCGGGACTACATCTTTATGGATGGCACTATTGTTGTAGCTGTACTCCTTTTTGTATGACCTAATGTTATACACTAATGTTGTAACCTTTCTCCCGTTTGTTTTACTTAATCTAGTGAGTCGTTACCTAAATAGGTCATTATCTTGTGGGGCTACATCTTTGTGGTTGGCACTAATGTTGTAGCTGTACTCCTTTTTGTATGACCTAATGTTGTACACTAATTTTGTATTATTACTCCCATTTGTTTAACTTAATCTAGTGAGTCGTTACCTATATATGTCATTATCTTGTGGGGCTACATCTTTATGATTGCCATAATGTTGTAGCTGTACTTCTTTTTGTATGACCTAATGTTATTCACTAATTTTGTATCCTTTTTCTCATTTGTTTTACTTAATCTAGTGAGTCGTTACCTATGTAGGTCAGTATATGTGGGGCTACATCTTTATGGTTGGCACTAATGTTGTAGCTGTACTCCTTTTTGTATGACCTAATGTTGTACACTAATTTTGTATTATTACTCCCATTTGTTTTAATTAATCTAGTAAGTCGTTACCTATATATGTCATTATCTTGTGGGGCTACATCTTTATGATTGCCATAATGTTGTAGCTGTACTTCTTTTTGTATGACCTAATGTTATACACTAATGTTATAGCCTTTCTCCCATTTGTTTTACTTAATCTAGTGAGTCGTTACCTATATAGGTCATTATGTTGTGTGACTACATCTTTATGGTTGGCACTAATGTTGTAGCTGTACTCCTTTTTGTATGACCTAATGTTATACACTAATGTTGTAACTTTTCTCCCGTTTGTTTTACTTAATCTAGTGAGTCGTTACCTACATAGGTCATTATCTTGTGGGGCTACATCTTTATGGTTGGCACTAATGTTGTAGCTGTACTCCTTTTTGTATGACCTAATGTTATACACTAATGTTGTAACCTTTCTTCCGTTTGTTTTACTTAATCTAGTGAGTCGTTACCTAAATAGGTCATTATCTTGTGGGACTACATCTTTATGGTTGCCACTAATGTTGTAGCTGGACTCCTTTTTGTGTGACCTAATGTTATACACTAATGTTGTAATCTTTCACCCGTTTGTTTTACTTAATCTAGTGAGTCGTTACCTATATAGGTCATTATCTTGTGGGACTACATCTTTATGGATGGCACTATTGTTGTAGCTGTACTCCTTTTTGTATGACCTAATGTTATACACTAATGTTGTAACCTTTCTCCCGTTTGTTTTACTTAATCTAGTGAGTCGTTACCTATGTAGGTCGTTTGCTTGTGGGACTACATCTTTATGGTTGACACTAATGTTGTAGCTGTACTCCTTTTTGTATGACCTAATGTTATACACTAATGTTGTAACATTTCTCCCGTTTATTTTACTTAATCTAGTGAGTCGTTACCTATATAGGTCATTGTGTTGCGGGACTACATCTTTATGGATGGCACTATTGTTGTACCTGTACTCCTTTTTGTGTGACCTAATGTTATACACTAATGTTGTAACCTTTCTCTCGTTTGTTTTACTTAATCTAGTGAGTCGTTACCTATGTAGGTCGTTATCTTGTGGGACTACATCTTTATGGTTGGCACTAATGTTGTAGCTGTACTCCTTTTTGTATGACCTAATGTTATACACTAATGTTGTAACCTTTCTCCCGTTGGTTTTACTTAATCTAGTGATTCGTTACCTATATAGGTCATTATCTTGTGGGACTACATCTTTATGGATGGCACTATTGTTGTAGCTGTACTCCTTTTTGTATGACCTAATGTTATACACTAATGTTGTAACCTTTCTCCCGTTTGTTTTACTTAATCTAGTGAGTCGTTACATATATAGGTCATTATCTTGTGGGACTACATCTTTATGGATGGCACTATTGTTGTAGCTGTACTCCTTTTTGTATGACCTAATGTTATACACTAATGTTGTAACCTTTCTCCCGTTTGTTTTACTTAATCTAGTGAGTCGTTACCTATATAGGTCATTATCTTGTGGGACTACATCTTTATGGATGGCACTATTGTTGTAGCTGTACTCCTTTTTGTATGACCTAATGTTATACACTAATGTTGTAACCTTTCTCCCGTTTGTTTTAGTTAATCTAGTGAGTCGTTACCTATATAGGTCATTATCTTGTGGGACTACATCTTTATGGATGGCACTATTGTTGTAGCTGTACTCCTTTTGTATGACCTAATGTTATACACTAATGTTGTAACCTTTCTCCCGTTTCTTTTACTTAATCTAGTGAGTCGTTACCTATATAGGTCATTATCTTGTGGGACTACATCTTTATGGATGGCACTATTGTTGTAGCTGTACTCCTTTTTGTATGACCTAATGTTATACACTAATGTTGTAACCTTTCTCCCGTTTGTTTTACTTAATCTAGTGAGTCGTTACCTATATAGGTCATTATCTTGTGGGACTACATCTTTATGGATGACACTATTGTTGTAGCTGTACTCCTTTTTGTATGACCTAATGTTATACACTAATGTTGTAACCTTTCTCCCGTTTGTTTTACTTAATCTAGTGAGTCGTTACCTATGTAGGTCGTTATCTTGTGGGACTACATCTTTATGGTTGGCACTAATGTTGTAGCTGTACTCCTTTTTGTATGACCTAATGTTATACACTAATGTTGTAACCTTTCTTCCGTTTGTTTTACTTAATCTAGTGAGTCGTTACCTAAATAGGTCATTATCTTGTGGGACTACATCTTTATGGTTGGCACTAATATTGTAGCTGTACTCCTTTTTGTATGACCTAATGTTATACACTAATGTTGTAACCTTTCTCCCGTTTGTTTTACTTAATCTAGTGAGTCGTTTCCTATGTAGGTCGTTATCTTGTGGGACTACATCTTTATGGTTGGCACTAATGTTGTAGCTGTACTCCTTTTTGTATGACCTAATGTTATACACTAATGTTGTAACCTTTCTCCCGTTTGTTTTACTTAATCTAGTGAGTCGTTACCTATGTAGGTCGTTATCTTGTGGGACTACATCTTTATGGTTGGCACTAATGTTGTAGCTGTACTCCTTTTTGTATGACCTAATGTTATACACTAATGTTGTAACCTTTCTTCCGATTGTTTTACTTAATCTAGTGAGTCGTTACCTAAATAGGTCATTATCTTGTGGGACTACATCTTTATGGTTGGCACTAATGTTGTAGCTGTACTCCTTTTTGTATGACCTAATGTTATACACTAATGTTGTAACATTTCTCCCGTTTATTTTACTTAATCTAGTGAGTCGTTACCTATATAGGTCATTGTATTGCGGGACTACATCTTTATGGATGGCACTATTGTTGTACCTGTACTCCTTTTTGTATGACCTAATGTTATACACTAATTTTGTATCCTTATTCTCTTTTGTTTTACTTAATCTAGTGAGTCGTTACCTATGTAGGTCGTTATCTTGTGGGACTACATCTTCATGGTTTTTACGAATGTTGTACCTGTACTCCTTTTTGTATGACCTAATGTTATACACTAATGTTGTAACATTTCTCCCGTTTGTTTTACTTAATCTAGTGAGTCGTTTCCTATATATTTCATTATGTTGCAGGACTACATCTTTATGGATGGCACTAATGTAGTAGCTGTACTCCTTTTTGTATGACCTAATGTTATTCATTAATTTTGTATCCTTTTTCTCATTTGTTTTACTTAATCTAGTGAGTCGTTAACTATATAACTCATTATCTTGTGGGGCTACATCTTTATGGTTGGCACTAATATAGTAGATGTACTCCTTTTTGTATGACCTAATGTTATACACTATTTTTGTATTATTACTCCTATTTGTTTTACTTAATCTAGTGAGTCGTTACGTATATAGGTCATTATCTTGTGGGGCTACATCTTTATGATTGCCACTAATGTTGTAGCTGTATTCCTTTTTGTATGACCTAATGTCATACACTAATGTTGTAACATTTTTCTCATTTGTTTTACTTAATCTAGTGAGTCGTTACCTATGTAGGTCGTTACCTTGTGGGACTACATCTTTATGGTTTTTACTAATGTTGTAGCTGTACTCCTTTTTGTATGACCTAGTGTTATACACTAATGTTGTAACCTTTCTCCCGTTTGTTTGACTTAATCTAGTGAGTCGTTACCTATATAGGTCATTATGTTGTGTGACTACATCTTTATGGTTGGCACTAATGTTGTAGCTGGACTCCTTTTTGTGTGACCTAGTGTTATACACTAATGTTGTAATCTTTCTCCCGTTTGTTTTACTTAATCTAGTGATTCGTTACCTATATAGGTCATTATCTTGTGGGGCTACATCTTTATGATTGCCATAATGTTTTAGCTGTACTTCTTTTTGTATGACCTAATGTTATACACTAATGTTATAGCCTTTCTCCCATTTGTTTTACTTAATCTAGTGAGTCGTTACCTATATAGGTCATTATGTTGTGTGACTACATCTTTATGGTTGGCACTAATGTTGTAGCTGTACTCCTTTTTGTATGACCTAATGTTATACACTAATGTTGTAACTTTTCTCCCGTTTGTTTTACTTAATCTAGTGAGTCGTTACCTAAATAGGTCATTATCTTGTGGGGCTACATCTTTATGGTTGGCACTAATGTTGTAGCTGTACTCCTTTTTGTATGACCTAATGTTATACACTAATGTTGTAACCTTTCTTCCGTTTGTTTTACTTAATCTAGTGAGTCGTTACCTAAATAGGTCATTATCTTGTGGGACTACATCTTTATGGTTGCCACTAATGTTGTAGCTGGACTCCTTTTTGTGTGACCTAATGTTATACACTAATGTTGTGATCTTTCTCCCGTTTGTTTTACTTAATCTAGTGAGTCGTTACCTATATAGGTCATTATCTTGCGGGACTACATCTTTATGGATGGCACTATTGTTGTAGCTGTACTCCTTTTTGTATGACCTAATGTTATACACTAATGTTGTAACCTTTCTCCCGTTTGTTTTACTTAATCTAGTGAGTCGTTACCTATATAGGTCATTATCTTGTGGGACTACATCTTTATGGTTAGCACTAATGTTGTAGCTGTACTCCTTTTTGTATGACCTAATGTTATACACTAATGTTGTAACATTTCTCCCGTTTATTTTACTTAATCTAGTGAGTCGTTACCTATATAGGTCATTGTGTTGCGGGACTACATCTTTATGGATGGCACTATTGTTGTAGCTGTACTCCTTTTTGTATGACCTAATGTTATTCACTAATTTTGTATCCTTTTTCTCATTTGTTTTACTTAATCTAGTGAGTCGTTACCTATATAGCTCATTATCTTGTGGGGCTACATCTTTATGGTTGGCACTAATATAGTAGATGTACTCCTTTTTGTATGACCTAATGTTATACACTATTTTTGTATTATTACTCCTATTTGTTTTACTTAATCTAGTGAGTCGTTACGTATATAGGTCATTATCTTGTGGGGCTACATCTTTATGATTGCCACTAATGTTGTAGCTGTACTCCTTTTTGTATGACCTAATGTTATTCACTAATTTTGTATCCTTTTTCTCAATTGTTTTACTTAATCTAGTGAGTCGTTACCTATGTAGGTCGTTATCTTGTGGGACTACATCTTTATGGTTTTTACTAATGTTGTAGCTGTACTTCTTTTTGTATGACCTAATGTTATTCACTAATTTTGTATCCTTTTTCTCATTTGTTTTACTTAATCTAGTGAGTCGTTACCTACGTAGGTCATTATGTTGTGTGACTACATCTTTATGATTGCCACTAATGTTGTAGCTGTACTCCTTTTTGTATGACCTAATGTTATACACTAATGTTGTAACATTTCTCCCTTTTGTTTTACTTAATCTAGTGAGTCGTTACCTATATAGGTCATTATGTTGCGGGACTACATCTTTATGGATGGCACTATTGTTGTAGCTGTACTCCTTTTGGTATGACCTAATGTTAATCACTAAGGTTGTAGCTGTACTCCTTTTTGTATGACCTAATGATATTCACTAATTTTGTATCCTTTTTCTCATTTGTTTTACTTAATCTAGTGAGTCGTTACCTATGTAGGTCATTATCTTGTGGGACTACATCTTTATGGTTTTTACTAATGTTGTAGCTGTACTCCTTTTTGTATGACCTAATTTATACACTAATGTTGTAACATTTTTCTCATTTGTTTTACTTAATCTAGTGAGTCGTTACCTACGTAGGTCGTTATCTTGTGGGACTACATCTTTATGGTTTTTACTAATGTTGTAGCTGTACTCCTTTTTGTATGACCTAATGTTATACACTAATGTTGTAACATTTCTCCCGTTTGTTTTACTTAATCTAGTGAGTCGTTACCTATATAGGTCATTATGTTGCGGGACTAGATCTTTATGGATGGCACTATTGTTGTAGCTGTACTCCTTTTTGTATGACCTAATGTTAATCACTAATGTTGTAGCTGTACTCCTTTTTGTATGACCTAATGATATTCACTAATTTTGTATCCTTTTTCTCATTTGTTTTACTTAATCTAGTGAGTCGTTACCTATGTAGGTCGTTATCTTGTGGGACTACATCTTAATGGTTTTTACTAATGTTGTAGCTGTACTCCTTTTTGTATGACCAAATTTATACACTAATGTAGTAACATTTTTCTCATTTGTTTTACTTAATCTAGTGAGTCGTTACCTATGTAGGTCGTTATCTTGTGGGACTACATCTTTATGGTTTTTACTAATGTTGTAGCTGTACTCCTTTTTGTATGACCTAATTTATACACTAATGTAGTAACATTTTTCTCATTTTTTTTACTTAATCTAGTGAGTCGTTACCTATGTAGGTCGTTATCTTGTGGGACTACATCTTTATGGTTTTTACTAATGTTGTAGCTGTACTCCTTTTTGTATGACCTAATTTATACACTAATGTAGTAACATTTTTCTCATTTGTTTTACTTAATCTAGTGAGTCGTTACGTATGTAGGTCGTTATCTTGTGGGACTACATCTTTATGGTTGGCACTAATGTTGTAGCTGTACTCCTTTTTGTATGACCTAATGTTATACACTAATTTTGTATTATTACTCCCATTTGTTCTACTTAATCTAATGAGTCGTTACCTATGTAGGTCGTTATCTTGTGGGACTACATCTTCATGGTTTTTACTAATGTTGTAGCTGTACTCCTTTTTGTATGACCTAATGTTATTCGCTAATTTTGTATCCTTTTTCTCATTTGTTTTACTTAATCTAGTGAGTCGTTACCTATGTAGGTAATTATCTGTGGGACTACATCTTTATGGTTGGCACTAATGTTGTAGCTGTACTCCTTTTTGTATGACCTAATGATATTCGCTAATTTTGTCTCCTTTTTCTCATTTGTTTTACTTAATCTAGTGAGTCGTTACCTATGTAGGTCGTTATCTTGTGGGACTACATCTTTATGGTTTTTACTAATGTTGTAGCTGTACTCCTTTTTGTATGACCTAATGTTATACACTAATTTTGTATTATTACTCCCATTTGTTTTACCTAATCAAGTGATTCGTTACCTATATAGGTCATTATCTTGCGGGACTACATCTTTATGGTTGGCTCTAATATAGTAGATGTACTCCTTTTTGTATGACCTAATGATATTCGCTAATTTTGTCTCCTTTTTCTCATTTGTTTTACTTAATCTAGTGAGTCGTTACCTACGTAGGTCATTATCTTGTGGGGCTACATCTTTATGCTTGGCACTAATTTTGTAACTGTACTCCTTTTTGTATGACCTAATGTTATTCGCTGATTTTGTATCCTTTTTCTCATTTGTTTTACTTAATCTAGTGAGTCGTTACCTATGTAGGTCATTATCTTGTGGGACTACATCTATATGGTTGACACTAATGTTGTAGCTGTATTCCTTTTTCTATGACCTAATGTTATTCGCTAATTTTGTATCCTTTTTCTCATTTGTTATACTTAATCTAGTGAGTCGTTACCTATGTAGGTCATTATCTTGTGGGACTACATCTTTATGGTTGGCACTAATTTTGTAGCTGTACTCCTTTTTGTAAGACCTAATGTTATTCGCTGATTTTGTATCCTTTTTCTCATTTGTTTTACTTAATCTAGTGAGTCGTTACCTATGTAGGTCATTATCTTGTGGGACTACATCTTTATGCTTGGCACTAATTTTGTAGCTGTACTCCTTTTTGTATGACCTAATGTTATTCGCTAATTTTGTATCCTTTTTCTCATTTGTTTCACTTAATCTAGTAAGTCATTACCTATGTAGGTCATTATCTTTTGGGACTACAACTTTATGGTTGGTACTAATGTTGTAGCTGTACTCCTTTAAGTATGACCTAATCTTATTCGCTAATTTTGTATCCTTTTTCTCATTTGTTTTACTTAATCTAGTGAGTCGTTACCTATGTAGGTCATTATCTTGTGGGACTACATCTTTATGGTTGGCACTAATGTTGTAGCTGTACTCCTTTTTGTATGACCTAATGTTATTTGCTAATTTTGTTTCCTTTTTCTCATTCGTTTTACTTAATCTAGTGAGTCGTTACCTATGTATGTCATTATCTTGTGGGAATATATCTTTATGTTTGGCACTAATGTTGTAGCTGTACTCCTTTTTGTATTACCTAATGTTATTCGCTAATTTTGTATCCTTTTTCTCATTTGTTTTACTTAATCTAGTGAGTCGTTACCTATGTAGGTCATTACCTTGTGGGACTACATCTTTATGGTTGGCACTAATGTTGTAGCTGTACTCCTTTTTCTATGACCTAACGTTATACACTAATTTTGTATTATTACTCCCATTTGTTTTACTTAATCTAGTGATTCGTTACCTATATAGGTCATTATCTTGCGGGACTACATCTTTATGGTTGGTACTAATGTTGTAGCTGTATTCCTTTTTGTATGACCTAATGTTATTAGCTAATTTTGTATCCTTTTTCTCATTTGTTTTACTTAATCTAGTGAGTCGTTACCTATGTAGGTCATTACCTTGTGGGACTACATCTTTATGGTTGGCACTAATGTTGTAGCTGTACTCCTTTTTGTATGACCTAATGTTATACACTAATTTTGTATTATTACTCCCATTTGTTTTACTTAATCTAGTGATTCGTTACCTATATAGGTCATTATCTTGTGGGACTACATCTTTATGGTTGACACTAATGTTGTAGCTGTATTCCTTTTTGTATGACCTAATGTTATTCGCTAATTTTGTATCCATTTTCTCATTTGTTTTACTTAATCTAGTGAGTCGTTACCTATGTAGGTCATTACCTTGTGGGACTACATCTTTATAGTTGGCACTAATATTGTAGCTGTACTCCTTTTTGTATAACCTAATGTAATTCACTAATTTTGTATCCTTTTTCTCATTGGTTTTATTTAATCTAGTAAGTCGTTACCTACATAGGACATTATCTTGTGGGACTACATCTTTATGGTTTCTACTAATATTGTAGCTGTACTCCTTTTTGTATGACCTAATGTTATACACTAATTTTGTATTATTACTCCCATTTGTTTTACTTAATCTAGTGATTCGTTACCTATATAGGTCATTATCTTGCGGGACTACATCTTTATGGTTGGTACTAATGTTGTAGCTGTACTCCTTTTTGTATGACCTAATATTATACACTAATGTTGTAACCTTTCTCCCGTTTTGTATTACTTAATCTAGTGAGTCGTTACCAATGTAGGTCATTACCTTGTGGGGCTACATCTTTATTGTTGCCACTAATATAGTAGATGTACTAATTTTTGTATGACCTAATGTTATTCGCTAATTTTGTATCCTTTTTCACATTTGTTTCACTTAATCTAGTGAGTCGTTACCTATGTAGGTCATTATCTTGTGGGACTACATCTTTATGGTTGGTACTAATGTTGTAGCTGTACTCCTTTTTGTATGACTTAATCTTATTCGCTAATTTTGTATCCTTTTTCTTATTTGTTTTACTTAATCTAGTGAGTCGTTACCTATGTAGGTCATTATCTTGTGGGAATATATCTTTACGTTTGGCACTAATGTTGTAGCTGTACTCCTTTTTGTATTACCTAATGTTATTCGCTAATTTTGTATCCTTTTTCTCATTTGTTTTACATAATCTAGTGAGTCGTTACCTATATAGGTCATTACCTTGTGGGACTACATCTTTATGGTTGGCACTAATGTTGTAGCTGTACTCCTTTTTGTATGACCTAATGTTATACACTAATTTTGTATTATTACTCCCATTTGTTTTACTTAATCTAGTGATTCGTTACCTATATAGGTCATTATCTTGCGGGACTACATCTTTATGGTTGGTACTAATGTTGTAGCTGTACTCCTTTTTGTATGACCTAATATTATACACTAATGTTGTAACCTATCTCCCGTTTTGTTTTACTTAATCTAGTGAGTCGTTACCTATGTAGGTCATTACCTTGTGGCGCTACATCTTTATTGTTGCCACTAATATAGTAGATGTACTAATTTTTGTATGACCTAATGTTATACACTAATTTTGTATTATTACTCCCATTTGTTTTACCTAATCTAGTGATTCGTTACATATATAGGTCATTATCTTGCGGGACTACATCTTTATGGTTGGCTCTAATATAGTAGATGTACTCCTTTTTGTATGACCTAATGATATTCGCTAATTTTGTCTCCTTTTTCTCATTTGTTTTACTTAATCTAGTGAGTCGTTACCTACGTAGGTCATTATCTTGCGGGACTACATCTTTATGGTTGGCTCTAATATAGTAGATGTACTCCTTTTTGTATGACCTAATGATATTCGCTAATTTTGTCTCCTTTTTCTCATTTGTTTTACTTAATCTAGTGAGTCGTTACCTACGTAGGTCATTATCTTGCGGGACTACATCTTTATGGTTGGTACTAATGTTGTAGCTGTACTCCTTTTTGTATGACCTAATATTATACACTAATGTTGTAACCTTTCTCCCGTTTTGTTTTACTTAATCTAGTGAGTCGTTACCTATGTAGGTCATTACCTTGTGGGGCTACATCTTTATTGTTGCCACTAATATAGTAGATGTACTAATTTTTGTATGACCTAATGTTATACACTAATTTTGTATTATTACTCCCATTTGTTTTACCTAATCTAGTGATTCGTTACCTATATAGGTCATTATCTTGCGGGACTACATCTTTATGGTTGGCTCTAATATAGTAGATGTACTCCTTTTTGTATGACCTAATGATATTCGCTAACTTTGTCTCCTTTTTCTCATTTGTTTTACTTAATCTAGTGAGTCGTTACCTATGTAGGTCATTATCTTGTGGGACTACATCTTTATGCTTGGCACTAATTTTGTAGCTGTACTCCTTTTTGTATGACCTAATGTTATTCGCTAATTTTGTATCCTTTTTCTCATTTGTTTCACTTAATCTAGTAAGTCGTTACCTATGTAGGTCATTATCTTGTGGGACTACATCTTTATGCTTGGCACTAATTTTGTAGCTGTACTCCTTTTTGTATGACCTAATGTTATTCGCTAATTTTGTATCCTTTTTCTCATTTGTTTCACTTAATCTAGCGAGTCGTTACCTATGTAGGTCATTATCTTGTGGGACTACATCTTTATGCTTGTCACTAATTTTGTAGCTGTACTCCTTTTTGTATGACCTAATGTTATTCGCTGATTTTGTATCCTTTTTCTCATTTGTTTCACTTAATCTAGTAAGTCGTTACCTATGTAGGTCATTATCTTGTGGGACTACATCTTTATGCTTGTCACTAATTTTGTAGCTGTACTCCTTTTTGTATGACCTAATGTTATTCGCTGATTTTGTATCCTTTTTCTCATTTGTTTTACTTAATCTAGTGAGTCGTTACCTATGTAGGTCATTATCTTGTAGGACTACATCTTTATGCTTGGCACTAATTCTGTAGCTGTACTAATTTTTGTATGACCTAATGTTATTCGCTGATTTTGTATCCTTTTTCTCATTTGTTTTACCTAATCTAGTGAGTCGTTACCTATGTAGGTCATTATCTTGTGGGACTACATGTTTATGCTTGGCACTAATTTTGTAGCTGTACTCCTTTTTGTATGACCTAATGTTATTCGCTGATTTTGTATCCTTTTTCTCATTTGTTTTACTTAATCTAGTGAGTCGTTACCTATGTAGGTCATTACCTTGTGGGACTACATCTTTATGGTTGGCACTAATGTTGTAGCTGTACTCCTTTTTGTATGACCTAATGTTATACACTAATTTTGTATTATTACTCCCATTTGTTTTACTTAATCTAGTGATTCGTTACCTATATAGGTCATTATCTTGTGGGACTACATCTTTATGGTTGACACTAATGTTGTAGCTGTATTCCTTTTTGTATGACCTAATGTTATTCGCTAATTTTGTATCCATTTTCTCATTTGTTTTACTTAATCTAGTGAGTCGTTACCTATGTAGGTCATTACCTTGTGGGACTACATCTTTATAGTTGGCACTAATATTGTAGCTGTACTCCTTTTTGTATAACCTAATGTAATTCACTAATTTTGTATCCTTTTTCTCATTGGTTTTATTTAATCTAGTAAGTCGTTACCTACATAGGACATTATCTTGTGGGACTACATCTTTATGGTTTCTACTAATATTGTAGCTGTACTCCTTTTTGTATGACCTAATGTTATACACTAATTTTGTATTATTACTCCCATTTGTTTTACTTAATCTAGTGATTCGTTACCTATATAGGTCATTATCTTGCGGGACTACATCTTTATGGTTGGTACTAATGTTGTAGCTGTACTCCTTTTTGTATGACCTAATATTATACACTAATGTTGTAACCTTTCTCCCGTTTTGTATTACTTAATCTAGTGAGTCGTTACCAATGTAGGTCATTACCTTGTGGGGCTACATCTTTATTGTTGCCACTAATATAGTAGATGTACTAATTTTTGTATGACCTAATGTTATTCGCTAATTTTGTATCCTTTTTCACATTTGTTTCACTTAATCTAGTGAGTCGTTACCTATGTAGGTCATTATCTTGTGGGACTACATCTTTATGGTTGGTACTAATGTTGTAGCTGTACTCCTTTTTGTATGACTTAATCTTATTCGCTAATTTTGTATCCTTTTTCTTATTTGTTTTACTTAATCTAGTGAGTCGTTACCTATGTAGGTCATTATCTTGTGGGAATATATCTTTACGTTTGGCACTAATGTTGTAGCTGTACTCCTTTTTGTATTACCTAATGTTATTCGCTAATTTTGTATCCTTTTTCTCATTTGTTTTACATAATCTAGTGAGTCGTTACCTATATAGGTCATTACCTTGTGGGACTACATCTTTATGGTTGGCACTAATGTTGTAGCTGTACTCCTTTTTGTATGACCTAATGTTATACACTAATTTTGTATTATTACTCCCATTTGTTTTACTTAATCTAGTGATTCGTTACCTATATAGGTCATTATCTTGCGGGACTACATCTTTATGGTTGGTACTAATGTTGTAGCTGTACTCCTTTTTGTATGACCTAATATTATACACTAATGTTGTAACCTATCTCCCGTTTTGTTTTACTTAATCTAGTGAGTCGTTACCTATGTAGGTCATTACCTTGTGGCGCTACATCTTTATTGTTGCCACTAATATAGTAGATGTACTAATTTTTGTATGACCTAATGTTATACACTAATTTTGTATTATTACTCCCATTTGTTTTACCTAATCTAGTGATTCGTTACATATATAGGTCATTATCTTGCGGGACTACATCTTTATGGTTGGCTCTAATATAGTAGATGTACTCCTTTTTGTATGACCTAATGATATTCGCTAATTTTGTCTCCTTTTTCTCATTTGTTTTACTTAATCTAGTGAGTCGTTACCTACGTAGGTCATTATCTTGCGGGACTACATCTTTATGGTTGGCTCTAATATAGTAGATGTACTCCTTTTTGTATGACCTAATGATATTCGCTAATTTTGTCTCCTTTTTCTCATTTGTTTTACTTAATCTAGTGAGTCGTTACCTACGTAGGTCATTATCTTGCGGGACTACATCTTTATGGTTGGTACTAATGTTGTAGCTGTACTCCTTTTTGTATGACCTAATATTATACACTAATGTTGTAACCTTTCTCCCGTTTTGTTTTACTTAATCTAGTGAGTCGTTACCTATGTAGGTCATTACCTTGTGGGGCTACATCTTTATTGTTGCCACTAATATAGTAGATGTACTAATTTTTGTATGACCTAATGTTATACACTAATTTTGTATTATTACTCCCATTTGTTTTACCTAATCTAGTGATTCGTTACCTATATAGGTCATTATCTTGCGGGACTACATCTTTATGGTTGGCTCTAATATAGTAGATGTACTCCTTTTTGTATGACCTAATGATATTCGCTAACTTTGTCTCCTTTTTCTCATTTGTTTTACTTAATCTAGTGAGTCGTTACCTATGTAGGTCATTATCTTGTGGGACTACATCTTTATGCTTGGCACTAATTTTGTAGCTGTACTCCTTTTTGTATGACCTAATGTTATTCGCTAATTTTGTATCCTTTTTCTCATTTGTTTCACTTAATCTAGTAAGTCGTTACCTATGTAGGTCATTATCTTGTGGGACTACATCTTTATGCTTGTCACTAATTTTGTAGCTGTACTCCTTTTTGTATGACCTAATGTTATTCGCTGATTTTGTATCCTTTTTCTCATTTGTTTTACTTAATCTAGTGAGTCGTTACCTATGTAGGTCATTATCTTGTAGGACTACATCTTTATGCTTGGCACTAATTCTGTAGCTGTACTAATTTTTGTATGACCTAATGTTATTCGCTGATTTTGTATCCTTTTTCTCATTTGTTTTACCTAATCTAGTGAGTCGTTACCTATGTAGGTCATTATCTTGTGGGACTACATCTTTATGCTTGGCACTAATTTTGTAGCTGTACTCCTTTTTGTATGACCTAATGTTATTCGCTGATTTTGTATCCTTTTTCTCATTTGTTTTACTTAATCTAGTGAGTCGTTACCTATGTAGGTCATTATCTTGTGGGACTACATCTTTATGGTTGACACTAATGTTGTAGCTGTATTCCTTTTTGTATGACCTAATGTTATTCGCTAATTTTGTATCCTTTTTCTCATTTGTTTTACTTAATCTAGTGAGTCGTTACCTATGTAGGTCATTACCTTGTGGGACTACATCTTTATGGTTGGCACTAATGTTGTAGCTGTACTCCTTTTTGTATGACCTAATGTTATACACTAATTTTGTATTATTACTTCCTTTTGTTTTACTTAATCTAGTGATTCGTTACCTATATAGGTCATTATCTTGCGGGACTACATCTTTATGGTTGGCTCTAATATAGTAGATGTACTCCTTTTTGTATGACCTAATGATATTCGCTAATTTTGTCTCCTTTTTCTCATTGGTTTTACTTAATCTAGTGAGTCGTTACCTACGAAGGTCATTATCTTGTGGGGCTACATCTTTATGGTTGGCACTAATGTTGTAGCTGTATTCCTTTTTGTATGACCTAATATTATACACTAATGTTGTAACCTTTCTCCCGTTTTGTTTTACTTAATCTAGTGAGTCGTTACCTATGTAGGTCATTACCTTGTGGGGCTACATCTTTATTGTTGCCACTAATATAGTAGATGTACTAATTTTTGTATGACCTAATGTTATACACTAATTTTGTATTATTACTCCCATTTGTTTTACCTAATCTAGTGATTCGTTACCTATATAGGTCATTATCTTGCGGGACTACATCTTTATGGTTGGCTCTAATATAGTAGATGTACTCCTTTTTGTATGACCTAATGATATTCGCTAACTTTGTCTCCTTTTTCTCATTTGTTTTACTTAATCTAGTGAGTCGTTACCTATGTAGGTCATTATCTTGTGGGACTACATCTTTATGCTTGGCACTAATTTTGTAGCTGTACTCCTTTTTGTATGACCTAATGTTATTCGCTAATTTTGTATCCTTTTTCTCATTTGTTTCACTTAATCTAGTGAGTCGTTACCTATGTAGGTCATTATCTTGTGGGACTACATCTTTATGCTTGGCACTAATTTTGTAGCTGTACTCCTTTTTGTATGACCTAATGTTATTCGCTAATTTTGTATCCTTTTTCTCATTTGTTTCACTTAATCTAGTAAGTCGTTACCTATGTAGGTCATTATCTTGTGGGACTACATCTTTATGCTTGGCACTAATTTTGTAGCTGTACTCCTTTTTGTATGACCTAATGTTATTCGCTGATTTTGTATCCTTTTTCTCATTTGTTTTACTTAATCTAGTGAGTCGTTACCTATGTAGGTCATTATCTTGTGGGACTACATCTTTATGCTTGGCACTAATTTTGTAGCTGTACTCCTTTTTGTATTACCTAATGTTATTCGCTGATTTTGTATCCTTTTTCTCATTTGTTTTACTTAATCTAGTGAGTCGTTACCTATGTAGGTCATTATCTTGTGGGACTACATCTTTATGGTTGACACTAATGTTGTAGCTGTATTCCTTTTTGTATGACCTAATGTTATTCGCTAATTTTGTATCCTTTTTCTCATTTGTTTTACTTAATCTAGTGAGTCGTTACCTATGTAGGTTATTACCTTGTGGGACTACATCTTTATGGTTGGCACTAATGTTGTAGCTGTACTCCTTTTTGTATGACCTAATGTTATACACTAATTTTGTATTATTACTCCCATTTGTTTTACTTAATCTAGTGATTCGTTACCTTTATAGGTCATTATCTTGCGGGACTACATCTTTATGGTTGGCACTAATGTTGTAGCTGTATTCCTTTTTGAATGACCTAATATTATACACTAATGTTGTAACCTTTCTCCCGTTTTGTTTTACTTAATCTAGTGAGTCGTTACCTATGTAGGTCATTATCTTGTGGGACTACATCTTTATGCTTGGCACTAATGTTGTAGCTGTACACCTTTTTGTATGAGCTTATGTTATTCGCTAATTTTGTATCCTTTTTCTCATTTGTTTCACTTAATCTAGTAAGTCGTTACCTATGTAGGTCATTATCTTGTGGGACTACAACTTTATGGTTGGTACTAATGTTGTAGCTGTACTCCTTTTAGTATGACCTAATCTTATTCGCTAATTTTGTATCCTTTTTCTCATTTGTTTTACTTAATCTAGTGAGTCGTTACCTATGTAGGTCATTATCTTGTGGGACTACATCTTTATGCTTGGCACTAATTTTGTAGCTGTACTCCTTTTTGTATGACCTAATGTTATTCGCTGATTTTGTATCCTTTTTCTCTTTTGTTTTACTTAATCTAGTGAGTCGTTACCTATGTAGGTCATTATCTTGTGGGACTACATCTTTATGCTTGGCACTAATTTTGTAGCTGTACTCCTTTTTGTATGACCTAATGTTATTCGCTGATTTTGTATCCTTTTTCTCATTTGTTTTACTTAATCTAGTGAGTCGTTACCTATGTAGGTCATTATCTTGTGGGACTACATCTTTATGCTTGGCACTAATTTTGTAGCTGTACTCCATTTTGTATGACCTAATGTTATTCGCTGATTTTGTATCCTTTTTCTCATTTGTTTTACTTAATCTAGTGAGTCGTTACCTATGTAGGTCATTATCTTGTGGGACTACATCTTTATGGTTGACACTAATGTTGTAGCTGTATTCCTTTTTGTATGACCTAATGTTATTCGCTAATTTTGTATCCTTTTTCTCATTTGTTTTACTTAATCTAGCAAGTCGTTACCTATGTAGGTCATTACCTTGTGGGACTACATCTTTATGGTTGGCACTAATGTTGTAGATGTACTCCTTTTTGTATGACCTAATGTTATACACTAATTTTGTATTATTACTCCCATTTGTTTTACTTAATCTAGTGATTCGTTACCTTTATAGGTCATTATCTTGCGGGACTACATCTTTATGGTTGGCACTAATGTTGTAGCTGTATTCCTTTTTGTATGACCTAATATTATACACTAATGTTGTAACCTTTCTCCCGTTTTGTTTTACTTAATCTAGTGAGTCATTACCCATGTAGGTCATTATCTTGTGGGACTACATCTTTATGCTTGGCACTAATGTTGTAGCTGTACTCCTTTTTGTATGACCTAATGTTATTCGCTAATTTTGTATCCTTTTTCTCATTTGTTTCACTTAATCTAGTAAGTCGTTACCTATGTAGGTCATTATCTTGTGGGACTACAACTTTATGGTTGGTACTAATGTTGTAGCTGTACTCCTTTTAGTATGACCTAATCTTATTCGCTAATTTTGTATCCTTTTTCTCATTTGTTTTACTTAATCTAGTGAGTCGTTACCTATGTAGGTCATTATCTTGTGGGACTACATCTTTATGGTTGGCACTAATGTTGTAGCTGTACTCCTTTTTGTATGACCTAATGTTATTTGCTAATTTTGTTTCCTTTTTCTCATTGGTTTTACTTATTCTAGTGAGTCGTTACCTATGTATGTCATTATCTTGTGGGAATATATCTTTATGTTTGGCACTAATGTTGTAGCTGTACTCCTTTTTGTATTACCTAATGTTATTCGCTAATTTTGTATCCTTTTTCTCATTTGTTTTACTTAATCTAGTGAGTCGTTACCTATGTAGGTCATTACCTTGTGGGACTACATCTTTATGGTTGGCACTAATGTTGTAGCTGTACTCCTTTTTGTATGACCTAATGTTATTCGCTGATTTTGTATCCTTTTTCTCATTTGTTTTACTTAATCTAGTGAGTCGTTACCTATGTAGGTCATTATCTTGTGGGACTACATCTTTATGCTTGGCACTAATTTTGTAGCTGTACTCCTTTTTGTATGACCTAATGTTATTCGCTGATTTTGTATCCTTTTTCTCATTTGTTTTACTTAATCTAGTGAGTCGTTACCTATGTAGGTCATTATCTTGTGGGACTACATCTTTATGCTTGGCACTAATTTTGTAGCTGTACTCCTTTTTGTATGACCTAATGTTATTCGCTGATTTTGTATCCTTTTTCTCATTTGTTTTACTTAATCTAGTGAGTCGTTACCTATGTAGGTCATTATCTTGTGGGACTACATCTTTATGGTTGACACTAATGTTGTAGCTGTATTCCTTTTTGTATGACCTAATGTTATTCGCTAATTTTGTATCCTTTTTCTCATTTGTTTTACTTAATCTAGTGAGTCGTTACCTATGTAGGTCATTACCTTGTGGGACTACATCTTTATGGTTGGCACTAATGTTGTAGCTGTACTCCTTTTTGTATGACCTAATGTTATACACTAATTTTGTATTATTACTCCCATTTGTTTTACTTAATCTAGTGATTCGTTACCTTTATAGGTCATTATCTTGCGGGACTACATCTTTATGGTTGGCACTAATGTTGTAGCTGTATTCCTTTTTGTATGACCTAATATTATACACTAATGTTGTAACCTTTCTCCCGTTTTGTTTTACTTAATCTAGTGAGTCGTTACCTATGTAGGTCATTATCTTGTGGGACTACATCTTTATGCTTGGCACTAATGTTGTAGCTGTACACCTTTTTGTATGACCTTATGTTATTCGCTAATTTTGTATCCTTTTTCTCATTTGTTTCACTTAATCTAGTAAGTCGTTACCTATGTAGGTCATTATCTTGTGGGACTACAACTTTATGGTTGGTACTAATGTTGTAGCTGTACTCCTTTTAGTATGACCTAATCTTATTCGCTAATTTTGTATCCTTTTTCTCATTTGTTTTACTTAATCTAGTGAGTCGTTACCTATGTAGGTCATTATCTTGTGGGACTACATCTTTATGCTTGGCACTAATTTTGTAGCTGTACTCCCTTTTGTATGACCTAATGTTATTCGCTGATTTTGTATCCTTTTTCTCATTAGTTTTACTTAATCTAGTGAGTCGTTACCTATGTAGGTCATTATCTTGTGGGACTACATCTTTATGCTTGGCACTAATTTTGTAGCTGTACTCCTTTTTGTATGACCTAATGTTATTCGCTGATTTTGTATCCTTTTTCTCATTTGTTTTACTTAATCTAGTGAGTCGTTACCTATGTAGGTCATTATCTTGTGGGACTACATCTTTATGCTTGGCACTAATTTTGTAGCTGTACTCCTTTTTGTATGACCTAATGTTATTCGGTGATTTTGTATCCTTTTTCTCATTTGTTTTACTTAATCTAGTGAGTCGTTACCTATGTAGGTCATTATCTTGTGGGACTACATCTTTATGGTTGACACTAATGTTGTAGCTGTATTCCTTTTTGTATGACCTAATGTTATTCGCTAATTTTGTATCCTTTTTCTCATTTGTTTTACTTAATCTAGTAAGTCGTTACCTATGTAGGTCATTACCTTGTGGGACTACATCTTTATGGTTGGCACTAATGTTGTAGATGTACTCCTTTTTGTATGACCTAATGTTATACACTAATTTTGTATTATTACTCCCATTTGTTTTACTTAATCTAGTGATTCGTTACCTTTATAGGTCATTATCTTGCGGGACTACATCTTTATGGTTGGCACTAATGTTGTAGCTGTATTCCTTTTTGTATGACCTAATATTATACACTAATGTTGTAACCTTTCTCCCGTTTTGTTTTACTTAATCTAGTGAGTCATTACCCATGTAGGTCATTATCTTGTGGGACTACATCTTTATGCTTGGCACTAATGTTGTAGCTGTACTCCTTTTTGTATGACCTAATGTTATTCGCTAATTTTGTATCCTTTTTCTCATTTGTTTCACTTAATCTAGTAAGTCGTTACCTATGTAGGTCATTATCTTGTGGGACTACAACTTTATGGTTGGTACTAATGTTGTAGCTGTACTCCTTTTAGTATGACCTAATCTTATTCGCTAATTTTGTATCCTTTTTCTCATTTGTTTTACTTAATCTAGTGAGTCGTTACCTATGTAGGTCATTATCTTGTGGGACTACATCTTTATGGTTGGCACTAATGTTGTAGCTGTACTCCTTTTTGTATGACCTAATGTTATTTGCTAATTTTGTTTCCTTTTTCTCATTGGTTTTACTTATTCTAGTGAGTCGTTACCTATGTATGTCATTATCTTGTGGGTATATATCTTTATGTTTGGCACTAATGTTGTAGCTGTACTCCTTTTTGTATTACCTAATGTTATTCGCTAATTTTGTATCCTTTTTCTCATTTGTTTTACTTAATCTAGTGAGTCGTTACCTATGTAGGTCATTACCTTGTGGGACTACATCTTTATGGTTGGCACTAATGTTGTAGCTGTACTCCTTTTTCTATGACCTAATGTTATACGCTAATTTTGTATTATTACTCCCATTTGTTTTACTTAATCTAGTGATTCGTGACCTATATAGGTCATTATCTTGCGGGACTACATCTTTATGGTTTGTACTAATGTTGTAGCTGTATTCCTTTTTGTATGACCTAATGTTATTCGCTAATTTTGTATCCATTTTCTCATTTGTTTTACTTAATCTAGTGAGTCGTTACCTATGTAGGTCATTACCTTGTGGGACTACATCTTTATAGTTGGCACTAATATTGTAGCTGTACTCCTTTTTGTATAACCTAATGTAATTCACTAATTTTGTATCCTTTTTCTCATTGGTTTTATTTAATCTAGTAAGTCGTTACCTACATAGGACATTATCTTGTGGGACTACAACTTTATGGTTGGCACTAATTTTGTAGCTGTACTCCTTTTTGTATGACCTAATGTTATTCGCTGATTTTGTATCCTTTTTCTCATTTGTTATACTTAATCTAGTGAGTCGTTACCTATGTAGGTCATTATCTTGTGGGACTACATCTTTATGCTTGGCACTAATTTTGTAGCTGTACTCCTTTTTGTATGACCTAATGTTATTCGCTGATTTTGTATCCTTTTTCTCATTTGTTTTACTTAATCTAGTGAGTCGTTACCTATGTAGATCATTATCTTGTGGGACTACATCTTTATGGTTGACACTAATGTTGTAGCTGTATTCCTTTTTGTATGACCTAATGTTATTCGCTAATTTTGTATCCTTTTTCTCATTTGTTTTACTTAATCTAGTGAGTCGTTACCTATGTAGGTCATTACCTTGCGGGACTACATCTTTATGCTTGGCACTAATTTTGTAGCTGTACTAATTGTTGTATGACCTAATGTTATTCGCTGATTTTGTATCCTTTTTCTCATTTGTTTTACTTAATCTAGTGAGTCGTTACCTATGTAGGTCATTACCTTGCGGGACTACATCTTTATGCTTGGCACTAATTTTGTAGCTGTACTAATTGTTGTATGACCTAATGTTATTCGCTGATTTTGTATCCTTTTTCTCATTTGTTTTACTTAATCTAGTGAGTCGTTACCTATGTAGGTCATTATCTTTTGGGACTACATCTTTATGCTTGGCACTAATTTTGTAGCTGTACTCCTTTTTGTATGACCTAATGTTATTCGCTGATTTTGTATCCTTTTTCTCATTTGTTTTACTTAATCTAGTGAGTCGTTACCTATGTAGGTCATTACCTTGTGGGACTACATCTTTATGGTTGGTACTAATGTTGTAGCTGTACTCCTTTTTGTATGACCTAATATTATACACTAATGTTGTAACCTTTCTCAAGTTTTGTTTTACTTAATCTAGTGAGTCGTTACCTATGTAGGTCATTACCTTGTGGGGCTACATCTTTATTGTTGCCACTAATATAGTAGATGTACTAATTTTTGTATGACCTAATGTTATACACTAATTTTGTATTATTACTCCCATTTGTTTTACCTAATCTAGTGATTCGTTACCTATATAGGTCATTATCTTGCGGGACTACATCTTTATGGTTGGCTGTAATATAGTAGATGCACTCCTTTTTGTATGACCTAATGATATTCGCTAATTTTGTCTCCTTTTTCTCATTGGTTTTACTTAATCTAGTGAGTTGTTACCTACGTAGGTCATTATCTTGTGGGGCTACATCTTTATGCTTGGCACTAATTTTGTAGCTATACTCCTTTTTGTATGACCTAATGTTATTCGCTGATTTTGTATCCTTTTTCTCATTTGTTTTACTTAATCTAGTGAGTCGTTACCTATGTAGGTCATTATCTTGTGGGACTACATCTTTATGGTTGGCACTAATGTTGTAGCTGTACTCCTTTTTGTATGACCTAATGTTATTTGCTGATTTTGTATCCTTTTTCTCATTTGTTTTACTTAATCTAGTGAGTCGTTACCTATGTAGGTCATTATCTTGTGGGACTACATCTTTATGCTTGGCACTAGTTTTGTAGCTGTACTCCTTTTTGTATGACCTAATGTTATTCGCTGATTTTGTATCCTTTTTCTCATTTGTTTTACTTAATCTAGTGAGTCGTTACCTATGTAGGTCATTATCTTGTGGGACTACATCTTTATGGTTGACACTAATGTTGTAGCTGTATTCCTTTTTGTATGACCTAATGTTATTCGCTAATTTTGTATCCTTTTTCTCATTTGTTTTACTTAATCTAGTGAGTCGTTACCTATGTAGGTCATTACCTTGTGGGACTACATCTTTATGGTTGGCACTAATGTTGTAGCTGTACTCCTTTTTGTATGACCTAATGTTATACACTAATTTTGTATTATTACTCCCATTTGTTTTACTTAATCTAGTGATTCGTTACCTTTATAGGTCATTATCTTGCGGGACTACATCTTTATGGTTGGCACTAATGTTGTAGCTGTATTCCTTTTTGTATGACCTAATATTATACACTAATGTTGTAACCTTTCTCCCGTTTTGTTTTACTTAATCTAGTGAGTCGTTACCTATGTAGGTCATTATCTTGTGGGACTACATCTTTATGCTTGGCACTAATGTTGTAGCTGTACTCCTTTTTGTATGACCTAACGTTATTCGCTAATTTTGTATCCTTTTTCTCATTTGTTTCACTTAATCTAGTAAGTCGTTACCTATGTAGGTCATTATCTTGTGGGACTACAACTTTATGGTTGGTACTAATGTTGTAGCTGTACTCCTTTTAGTATGACCTAATCTTATTCGCTAATTTTGTATCCTTTTTCTCATTTGTTTTACTTAATCTAGTGAGTCGTTACCTATGTAGGTCATTATCTTGTGGGACTACATCTTTATGCTTGGCACTAATTTTGTAGCTGTACTCCTTTTTGTAAGACCTAATGTTATTCGCTGATTTTGTATCCTTTTTCTCATTTGTTTTACTTAGTCTAGTGAGTCGTTACCTATGTAGGTCATTATCTTGTGGGACTACATCTTTATGCTTGGCACTAATTTTGTAGCTGTACTCCTTTTTGTATGACCTAATGTTATTCGCTGATTTTGTATCCTTTTTCTAATTTGTTTTACTTAATCTAGTGAGTCGTTACCTATGTAGGTCATTATCTTGTGGGACTACATCTTTATGCTTGGCACTAATTTTGTAGCTGTACTCCTTTTTGTATGACCTAATGTTATTCGCTGATTTTGTATCCTTTTTCACATTTGTTTTACTTAATCTAGTGAGTCGTTACCTATGTAGGTCATTATCTTGTGGGACTACATCTTTATGCTTGGCACTAATTTTGTAGCTGTACTCCTTTTTGTATGACCTAATGTTATTCGGTGATTTTGTATCCTTTTTCTCATTTGTTTTACTTAATCTAGTGAGTCGTTACCTATGTAGGTCATTATCTTGTGGGACTACATCTTTATGGTTGACACTAATGTTGTAGCTGTATTCCTTTTTGTATGACCTAATGTTATTCGCTAAATTTGTATCCTTTTTCTCATTTGTTTTACTTAATCTAGTAAGTCGTTACCTATGTAGGTCATTACCTTGTGGGACTACATCTTTATGGTTGGCACTAATGTTGTAGCTGTATTCCTTTTTGTATGACCTAATATTATACACTAATGTTGTAACCTTTCTCCCGTTTTGTTTTACTTAATCTAGTGAGTCGTTACCTATGTAGGTCATTATCTTGTGGGACTACATCTTTATGCTTGGCACTAATGTTGTAGCTGTACTCCTTTTTGTATGACCTAATGTTATTCGCTAATTTTGTATCCTTTTTCTCATTTGTTTCACTTAATCTAGTAAGTCGTTACCTATGTAGGTCATTATCTTGTGGGACTATAACTTTATGGTTGGTACTCTTGTTGTAGATGTACTCTTTTTAGTATGACCTAATCTTATTCGCTAATTTTGTATCCTTTTTCTCATTTGTTTTACTTAATCTAGTGAGTCGTTACCTATGTAGGTCATTATCTTGTGGGACTACATCTTTATGGTTGGCACTAATGTTGTAGCTGTACTCCTTTTTGTATGACCTAATGTTATTTGCTAATTTTGTTTCCTTTTTCTCATTGGTTTTACTTAATCTAGTGAGTCGTTACCTATGTATGTCATTATCTTGTGGGAATATATCTTTATGTTTGGCACTAATGTTGTAGCTGTACTCCTTTTTGTATTACCTAATGTTATTCGCTAATTTTGTATCCTTTTTCTCATTTGTTTTACTTAATCTAGTGAGTCGTTACCTATGTAGGTCATTACCTTGTGGGACTACATCTTTATGGTTGGCACTAATGTTGTAGCTGTACTCCTTTTTCTATGACCTAATGTTATACGCTAATTTTGTATTATTACTCCCATTTGTTTTACTTAATCTAGTGATTCGTTACCTATATAGGTCATTATCTTGCGGGACTACATCTTTATGGTTGGTACTAATGTTGTAGCTGTATTCCTTTTTGTATGACCTAATGTTATTCGCTAATTTTGTATCCTTTTTCTCATTTGTTTTACTTAATCTAGTGAGTCGTTACCTATGTAGGTCATTAACTTGTGGGACTACATCTTTATGGTTGGCACTAATGTTGTAGCTGTACTCCTTTTTGTATGACCTAATGTTATACACTAATTTTGTATTATTACTCCCATTTGTTTTACTTAATCTAGTGATTCGTTACCTATATAGGTCATTATCTTGTGGGACTACATCTTTATGGTTGACACTAATGTTGTAGCTGTATTCCTTTTTGTATGACCTAATGTTATTCGCTAATTTTGTATCCATTTTCTCATTTGTTTTACTAAATCTAGTGAGTCGTTACCTATGTAGGTCATTACCTTGTGGGACTACATCTTTATAGTTGGCACTAATATTGTAGCTGTACTCCTTTTTGTATAACCTAATGTAATTCACTAATTTTGTATCCTTTTTCTCATTGGTTTTATTTAATCTAGTAAGTCGTTACCTACATAGGACATTATCTTGTGGGACTACAACTTTATGGTTGGTACTAATGTTGTAGCTGTACTCCTTTTTGTATGACCTAATGTTATACACTAATTTTGTATTATTTCTCCCATTTGTTTTACTTAATCTAGTGATTCGTTACCTATATAGGTCATTATCTTGCGGGACTACATCTTTATGGTTGGTACTAATGTTGTAGCTGTACTCCTTTTTGTATGACCTAATATTATACACTAATGTTGTAACCTTTCTCCCGTTTTGTTTTACTTAATATAGTGAGTCGTTACCAATGTAGGTCATTACCTTGTGGGGCTACATCTTTATTGTTGCCACTAATATAGTAGATGTACTAATTTTTGTATGACCTAATGTTATTCGCTAATTTTGTATCCTTTTTCTCATTTGTTTCACTTAATCTAGTGAGTCGTTACCTTTGTAGGTCATTATCTTGTGGGACTACATCTTTATGGTTGGTACTAATGTTGTAGCTGTACTCCTTTTTGTATGACTTAATCTTATTCGCTAATTTTGTATCCTTTTTCTCATTTGTTTTACTTAATCTAGTGAGTCGTTACCTATGTAGGTCATTATCTTGTGGGAATATATCTTTATGTTTGGCACTAATGTTGTAGCTGTACTCCTTTTTGTATTACCTAATGTTATTCGCTAATTTTGTATCTCATTTGTTTTACATAATCTAGTGAGTCGTTACCTATATAGGTCATTACCTTGTGGGACTACATCTTTATGGTTGGCACTAATGTTGTAGCTGTACTCCTTTTTGTATGACCTAATGTTATACACTAATTTTGTATTATTACTCCCATTTGTTTTACTTAATCTAGTGATTCGTTACCTATATAGGTCATTATCTTGCGGGACTACATCTTTATGGTTGGTACTAATGTTGTAGCTGTACTCCTTTTTGTATGACTTAATCTTATTCGCTAATTTTGTATCCTTTTTCTCATTTGTTTTACTTAATCTAGTGAGTCGTTACCTATGTAGGTCATTACCTTGTGGGAATATATCTTTATGTTTGGCACTAATGTTGTAGCTGTACTCCTTTTTGTATTACCTAATGTTATTCGCAAATTTTGTATCCTTTTTCTCATTTGTTTCACTTAATCTAGTAAGTCGATACCTATGTAGGACATTATCTTGTGCGACTACATCTTTATGGTTGGTACTAATGTTGTAGCTGTACTCCTTTTTGTATGACCAAATGTTATTCGCTATTTTTGTATCCTTTTTCTCATTTGTTTCACTTAATCTAGTAAGTCGATACCTATGTAGGTCATTATCTTGTGGGACTACATCTTTATGGTTGGTACTAATGTTGTAGCTGTACTCCTTTTTGTATGACCTAATGTTATTCGCTAATTTTGTATCCTTTTTCTCATTTGTTTCACTTAATCTAGTAAGTCGATACCTATGTAGGTCATTATATTGTGGGACTACATCTTTATGGTTGGTACTAATGTTGTAGCTGTACTCCTTTTTGTATGACCTAATGTTATTCGCTAATTTTGTATCCTTTTTCTCATTTGTTTCACTTAATCTAGTAAGTCGATACCTATGTAGGTCATTATCTTGTGGGACTACATCTTTATGGTTGGTACTAATGTTGTAGCTTTACTCCTTTTTGTATGACCTAATAATATTCGCTAATTTTGTATCCTTTTTCTCATTTATTTCACTTAATCTAGTAAGTCGATACCTATGTAGGTCATTATCTTGTGGGACTACATCTTTATGGTTGGTACTAATGTTGTAGCTGTACTCCTTTTTGTATGACCTAATGTTATTCGCTAATTTTGTATCCTTTTTCTCATTTGTTTCACTTAATCTAGTAAGTCGATACCTATATAGGTCATTATCTTGTGGGACTACATCTTTATGGTTGGTACTAATGTTGTAGCTGTACTCCTTTTTGTATGACCTAATCTTATTCGCTAATTTTGTATCCTTTTTCTCATTTGTTTCACTTAATCTAGTAAGTCGATACCTATGTAAGTCATTATCTTGTGGGACTACATCTTTATGGTTGGTACTAATGTTGTAGCTGTACTCCTTTTTGTATGACCTAATGATATTCGCTAATTTTGTATCCTTTTTCTCATTTGTATCACTTAATCTAGTAAGTCGATACCTATGTAGGTCATTATCTTGTGGGACTACATCTTTATGGTTGGTACTAATGTTGTAGCTGTACTCCTTTTTGTATGACCTAATGTTATTCGCTAATTTTGTATCCTTTTTCTCATTTGTTTTACTTAATCTAGTGAGTCGTTACCTATGTAGGTCATTATCTTGTGGGACTACATCTTAATGGTTGGCACTAATGTTGTAGCTGTACTTCTTTTTTATGACCTAATGTTATATGCTAATTTTGTATCCTTTTTCTCATTTGTTTTACTTAATCTAGTAAGTCGTTACCTATGTAGGTCATTATCTTGTGGGACTACATCTTTATGTTTGGCACTAATGTTGTAGCTGTACTCCTTTTTGTATTACCTAATGTTATTCGCTAATTTTGTATCCTTTTTTTCATTTGTTTTACTTAATCTAGTGAGTCGTTACCTATGTAGGTCATTATCTTGTGGGACTACATCTTCATGTTTGGCACTAATGTTGTAGCTGTACTCCTTTTTGTATGACCTAATGTTATTCGCTATTTTTGTATCCTTTTTCTCATTGGTTTCACCTAATCTAGTGAGTCGTTACCTATGTAGGTCATTATCTTGTGGGGCTACATCTTAATGGTTGGCACTAATGTTGTAGCTGTACTCCTTTTTGTATGACCTAATGCTATTCACTAATTTTGGATCCTTTTTCTCATTGGTTTTACTTAAGCTAGTGAGTCGGTACCTATGTAGATCATTATCTTGTGGGACTACATCTTTATGGTTGGTACTAATGTTGTAGCTGTACTCCTTTTTGTATGGCCTAATGTTATTCACTAATTTTGTATCCTTTTTCTCATTTGTTTTACTTAATCTAGTAAGTCATTACCTATGTAGGTCATTATCTTGTGGGACTACATCTTTATAGTTGGCACTAATATTGTAGCTGTACTCCTTTTTGTATGTCCTAATGTTATTCACTAATTTTGTATCCTTTTTCTCAATGGTTTTATTTAATCTAGTAAGTCGTTACCTACATAGGACATTATCTTGTGGGACTACATCTTTATGGTTGGTACTAATGTTATAGCTGTACTCCTTTTTGTATGACCTAATGTTATACACTAATTTTGTATTATTACTCCCATTTGTTTTACTTAATCTAGTGATTCGTTACCTATATAGGTCATTATCTTGCGGAACTACATCTTTATGGTTGGTACTAATGTTGTAGCTGTACTCCTTTTTGTATGACCTAATCTTATTCGCTAATTTTGTATCCTTTTTCTCATTTGTTTTACTTAATCTAGTGAGTCTTTACCTATGTAGGTCATTATCTTGTGGGACTACATCTTTATGGTTGGCACTAATGTTGTAGCTGTACTCCTTTTTGTATGACCTAATGTTATATGCTAATTTTGTATCCTTTTTCTCATTTGTTTTACTTAATCTAGTGAGTCGTTACCTATGTAGGTCATTATCTTGTGGGACTACATCTTCATGTTTGGCACTAATGTTGTAGCTGTACTCCTTTTTGTATGACCTAATGATATTCGCTAATTTTGTATCCTTTTTCTCATTTGTATTACTTAATCTAGTAAGTCGATACCTATGTAGGTCATTATCTTGTGGGACTACATCTTTATGGTTGGTACTAATGTTGTAGCTGTACTCCTTTTTGTATGACCTAATGTTATTCGCTAATTTTGTATCCTTTTTCTCATTTGTTTTACTTAATCTAGTGAGTCGTTACCTATGTAGGTCATTATCTTGTGGGACTACATCTTAATGGTTGGCACTAATGTTGTAGCTGTACTTCTTTTTTATGACCTAATGTTATATGCTAATTTTGTATCCTTTTTCTCATTTGTTTTACTTAATCTAGTAAGTCGTTACCTATGTAGGTCATTATCTTGTGGGACTACATCTTTATGTTTGGCACTAATGTTGTAGCTGTACTCCTTTTTGTATTACCTAATGTTATTCGCTAATTTTGTATCCTTTTTTTCATTTGTTTTACTTAATCTAGTGAGTCGTTACCTATGTAGGTCATTATCTTGTGGGACTACATCTTCATGTTTGGCACTAATGTTGTAGCTGTACTCCTTTTTGTATGACCTAATGTTATTCGCTAATTTTGTATCCTTTTTCTCATTGGTTTCACCTAATCTAGTGAGTCGTTACCTATGTAGGTCATTATCTTGTGGGGCTACATCTTAATGGTTGGCACTAATGTTGTAGCTGTACTCCTTTTTGTATGACCTAATGCTATTCACTAATTTTGGATCCTTTTTCTCATTGGTTTTACTTAAGCTAGTGAGTCGGTACCTATGTAGGTCATTATCTTGTGGGACTACATCTTTATGGTTGGCACTAATGTTGTAGCTGTACTCCTTTTTGTATGACCTAATGTTATATGCTAATTTTGTATCCTTTTTCTCATTTGTTTTACTTAATCTAGTGAGTCGTTACCTATGTAGGTCATTATCTTGTGGGACTACATCTTCATGTTTGGCACTAATGTTGTAGCTGTACTCCTTTTTGTATGACCTAATGTTATTCGCTAATTTTGTATCCTTTTTCTCATTTGTTTTACTTAATCTAGTGAGTCGTTACCTATGTAGGTCATTACCTTGTGGGACTACATCTTTATGGTTGGCACTAATGTTGTAGCTGTACTCCTTTTTGTATGACCTAATGTTATACACTAATTTTGTATTATTACTCCCATTTGTTTTACTTAATCTAGTGATTCGTTACCTATATAGGTCATTATCTTGTGGGACTACATCTTTATGGTTGACACTAATGTTGTAGCTGTATTCCTTTTTGTATGACCTAATGTTATTCGCTAATTTTGTATCCATTTTCTCATTTGTTTTACTAAATCTAGTGAGTCGTTACCTATGTAGGTCATTACCTTGTGGGACTACATCTTTATAGTTGGCACTAATATTGTAGCTGTACTCCTTTTTGTATAACCTAATGTAATTCACTAATTTTGTATCCTTTTTCTCATTGGTTTTATTTAATCTAGTAAGTCGTTACCTACATAGGACATTATCTTGTGGGACTACAACTTTATGGTTGGTACTAATGTTGTAGCTGTACTCCTTTTTGTATGACCTAATGTTATACACTAATTTTGTATTATTTCTCCCCTTTGTTTTACTTAATCTAGTGATTCGTTACCTATATAGGTCATTATCTTGCGGGACTACATCTTTATGGTTGGTACTAATGTTGTAGCTGTACTCCTTTTTGTATGACCTAATATTATACACTAATGTTGTAACCTTTCTCCCGTTTTGTTTTACTTAATATAGTGAGTCGTTACCAATGTAGGTCATTACCTTGTGGGGCTACATCTTTATTGTTGCCACTAATATAGTAGATGTACTAATTTTTGTATGACCTAATGTTATTCGCTAATTTTGTATCCTTTTTCTCATTTGTTTCACTTAATCTAGTGAGTCGTTACCTTTGTAGGTCATTATCTTGTGGGACTACATCTTTATGGTTGGTACTAATGTTGTAGCTGTACTCCTTTTTGTATGACTTAATCTTATTCGCTAATTTTGTATCCTTTTTCTCATTTGTTTTACTTAATCTAGTGAGTCGTTACCTATGTAGGTCATTATCTTGTGGGAATATATCTTTATGTTTGGCACTAATGTTGTAGCTGTACTCCTTTTTGTATTACCTAATGTTATTCGCTAATTTTGTATCTCATTTGTTTTACATAATCTAGTGAGTCGTTACCTATATAGGTCATTACCTTGTGGGACTACATCTTTATGGTTGGCACTAATGTTGTAGCTGTACTCCTTTTTGTATGACCTAATGTTATACACTAATTTTGTATTATTACTCCCATTTGTTTTACTTAATCTAGTGATTCGTTACCTATATAGGTCATTATCTTGCGGGACTACATCTTTATGGTTGGTACTAATGTTGTAGCTGTACTCCTTTTTGTATGACTTAATCTTATTCGCTAATTTTGTATCCTTTTTCTCATTTGTTTTACTTAATCTAGTGAGTCGTTACCTATGTAGGTCATTACCTTGTGGGAATATATCTTTATGTTTGGCACTAATGTTGTAGCTGTACTCCTTTTTGTATTACCTAATGTTATTCGCAAATTTTGTATCCTTTTTCTCATTTGTTTCACTTAATCTAGTAAGTCGATACCTATGTAGGACATTATCTTGTGCGACTACATCTTTATGGTTGGTACTAATGTTGTAGCTGTACTCCTTTTTGTATGACCAAATGTTATTCGCTATTTTTGTATCCTTTTTCTCATTTGTTTCACTTAATCTAGTAAGTCGATACCTATGTAGGTCATTATCTTGTGGGACTACATCTTTATGGTTGGTACTAATGTTGTAGCTGTACTCCTTTTTGTATGACCTAATGTTATTCGCTAATTTTGTATCCTTTTTCTCATTTGTTTCACTTAATCTAGTAAGTCGATACCTATGTAGGTCATTATATTGTGGGACTACATCTTTATGGTTGGTACTAATGTTGTAGCTGTACTCCTTTTTGTATGACCTAATGTTATTCGCTAATTTTGTATCCTTTTTCTCATTTGTTTCACTTAATCTAGTAAGTCGATACCTATGTAGGTCATTATCTTGTGGGACTACATCTTTATGGTTGGTACTAATGTTGTAGCTTTACTCCTTTTTGTATGACCTAATAATATTCGCTAATTTTGTATCCTTTTTCTCATTTATTTCACTTAATCTAGTAAGTCGATACCTATGTAGGTCATTATCTTGTGGGACTACATCTTTATGGTTGGTACTAATGTTGTAGCTGTACTCCTTTTTGTATGACCTAATGTTATTCGCTAATTTTGTATCCTTTTTCTCATTTGTTTCACTTAATCTAGTAAGTCGATACCTATATAGGTCATTATCTTGTGGGACTACATCTTTATGGTTGGTACTAATGTTGTAGCTGTACTCCTTTTTGTATGACCTAATCTTATTCGCTAATTTTGTATCCTTTTTCTCATTTGTTTCACTTAATCTAGTAAGTCGATACCTATGTAGGTCATTATCTTGTGGGACTACATCTTTATGGTTGGTACTAATGTTGTAGCTGTACTCCTTTTTGTATGACCTAATGTTATTCGCTAATTTTGTATCCTTTTTCTCATTTGTATCACTTAATCTAGTAAGTCGATACCTATGTAGGTCATTATCTTGTGGGACTACATCTTTATGGTTGGTACTAATGTTGTAGCTGTACTCCTTTTTGTATGACCTAATGTTATTCGCTAATTTTGTATCCTTTTTCTCATTTGTTTTACTTAATCTAGTGAGTCGTTACCTATGTAGGTCATTATCTTGTGGGACTACATCTTAATGGTTGGCACTAATGTTGTAGCTGTACTTCTTTTTTATGACCTAATGTTATATGCTAATTTTGTATCCTTTTTCTCATTTGTTTTACTTAATCTAGTAAGTCGTTACCTATGTAGGTCATTATCTTGTGGGGCTACATCTTAATGGTTGGCACTAATGTTGTAGCTGTACTCCTTTTTGTATGACCTAATGCTATTCACTAATTTTGGATCCTTTTTCTCATTGGTTTTACTTAAGCTAGTGAGTCGGTACCTATGTAGATCATTATCTTGTGGGACTACATCTTTATGGTTGGTACTAATGTTGTAGCTGTACTCCTTTTTGTATGGCCTAATGTTATTCACTAATTTTGTATCCTTTTTCTCATTTGTTTTACTTAATCTAGTAAGTCATTACCTATGTAGGTCATTATCTTGTGGGACTACATCTTTATAGTTGGCACTAATATTGTAGCTGTACTCCTTTTTGTATGTCCTAATGTTATTCACTAATTTTGTATCCTTTTTCTCAATGGTTTTATTTAATCTAGTAAGTCGTTACCTACATAGGACATTATCTTGTGGGACTACATCTTTATGGTTGGTACTAATGTTATAGCTGTACTCCTTTTTGTATGACCTAATGTTATACACTAATTTTGTATTATTACTCCCATTTGTTTTACTTAATCTAGTGATTCGTTACCTATATAGGTCATTATCTTGCGGAACTACATCTTTATGGTTGGTACTAATGTTGTAGCTGTACTCCTTTTTGTATGACCTAATCTTATTCGCTAATTTTGTATCCTTTTTCTCATTTGTTTTACTTAATCTAGTGAGTCTTTACCTATGTAGGTCATTATCTTGTGGGACTACATCTTTATGGTTGGCACTAATGTTGTAGCTGTACTCCTTTTTGTATGACCTAATGTTATATGCTAATTTTGTATCCTTTTTCTCATTTGTTTTACTTAATCTAGTGAGTCGTTACCTATAGGTCATTATCTTGTGGGACTACATCTTTATGGTTGGCACTAATGTTGTAGCTGTACTCCTTTTTGTATGACCTAATGTTATTTGCTAATTTTGTATCCTTTTTCTCATTGGTTTTACTTAATCTAGTGAGTCGTTACCTATGTAGGTCATTATCTTGTGGGACTACATCTTTATGGTTGGCACTAATATTGTAGCTGTACTCCTTTTTGTATGACCTAATGTTATATGCTAATTTTGTATCCTTTTTCTCATTTGTTTTACTTAATCTAGTGAGTGGTTACCTATGTAGGTCATTATCTTGTGGGACTACATCTTTATGGATGGCACTAATGTTGTAGCTGTACTCCTTTTTGTATGACCTAATGTTATACACTAATGTTATAGCCTTTCTCCCATTTGTTTTACTTAATCTAGTGAGTCGTTACCTATATAGGTCATTATCTTGCGGGACTACATCTTTATGGTTGGTACTAATGTTGTAGCTGTACTCCTTTTTGTATGACCTAATCTTATTCGCTAATTTTGTATCCTTTTTCTCATTTGTTTTACATAATCTAGTGAGTCGTTACCTATGTAGGTCATTATCTTGTGGGACTACATCTTTATGGTTGGCACTAATGTTGTAGCTGTACTCCTTTTTGTATGACCTAATGTTATATGCTAATTTTGTATCCTTTTTCTCATTTATTTTACTTAATCTAGTAAGTCGTTACCTATGTAGGTCATTATCTTGTGGGACTACATCTTTATGTTTGACACTAATGTTGTAGCTGTACTCCTTTTGGTATTACCTAATGTTATTCGCTAATTTTGTATCCTTTTTCTCATCTGTTTTACTTAATCTAGTGAGTCGTTACCTATGTAGGTCATTATCTTGTGGGACTACATCTTTATGGTTGGCACTAATGTTGTAGCTGTACTCCTTTTTGTATGACCTAATGTTATATGCTAATTTTGTATCCATTTTCTCATTTGTTTTACTTAATCTAGTAAGTCGTTACCTATGTAGGTCATTATCTTGTGGGACTACATCTTTATGTTTGCCACTAATGTTGTAGCTGTACTCCTTTTTTTAAGACCTAATGTTATACACTAATTTTATAACTTTTTCTCATTGGTTTTACTTAATCTAGTGAGTCGGTACCTATGTAGATCATTATCTTGTGGGACTATATCTTTATGTTTGCCACTAATGTTGTAGCTGTACTCCTTTTTGTATGACCTAATGTTATACACTAATGTTATAGCCTTTCTCCCATTTGTTTTACTTAATCTAGTGAGTCGTTAACTATATAGGTCATTATCTTGCGGGACTACATCTTTATGGTTGGTACTAATGTTGTAGCTGTATTCCTTTTTGTATGACCTAATGTTATTCGCTAAATTTGTATCCTTTTTCTCATTTGTTTTACTTAATCTAGTAAGTCGTTACCTATGTAGGTCATTACCTTGTGGGACTACATCTTTATGGTTGGCACTAATGTTGTAGCTGTACTCCTTTTTGTATGACCTAATGTTATACACTAATTTTGTATTATTACTCCCATTTGTTTTACTTAATCTAGTGATTCGTTACCTTTATAGGTCATTATCTTGCGGGACTACATCTTTATGGTTGGCACTAATGTTGTAGCTGTATTCCTTTTTGTATGACCTAATATTATACACTAATGTTGTAACCTTTCTCCCGTTTTGTTTTACTTAATCTAGTGAGTCGTTACCTATATAGGTCATTATCTTGTGGGACTACATCTTTATGCTTGGCACTAATGTTGTAGCTGTACTCCTTTTTGTATGACCTAATGTTATTCGCTAATTTTGTATCCTTTTTCTCATTTGTTTCACTTAATCTAGTAAGTCGTTACCTATGTAGGTCATTATCTTGTGGGACTATAACTTTATGGTTGGTACTAATGTTGTAGATGTACTCCTTTTAGTATGACCTAATCTTATTCGCTAATTTTGTATCCTTTTTCTCATTTGTTTTACTTAATCTAGTGAGTCGTTACCTATGTAGGTCATTATCTTGTGGGACTACATCTTTATGGTTGGCACTAATGTTGTAGCTGTACTCCTTTTTGTATGACCTAATGTTATTTGCTAATTTTGTTTCCTTTTTCTCATTGGTTTTACTTAATCTAGTGAGTCGTTACCTATGTATGTCATTATCTTGTGGGAATATATCCTTATGTTTGGCACTAATGTTGTAGCTGTACTCCTTTTTGTATTACCTAATGTTATTCGCTAATTTTGTATCCTTTTTCTCATTTGTTTTACTTAATCTAGTGAGTCGTTACCTATGTAGGTCATTACCTTGTGGGACTACATCTTTATGGTTGGCACTAATGTTGTAGCTGTACTCCTTTTTCTATGACCTAATGTTATACGCTAATTTTGTATTATTACTCCCATTTGTTTTACTTAATCTAGTGATTCGTTACCTATATAGGTCATTATCTTGTGGGACTACATCTTTATGGTTGACACTAATGTTGTAGCTGTATTCCTTTTTGTATGACCTAATGTTATTCGCTAATTTTGTATCCATTTTCTCATTTGTTTTACTTAATCTAGTGAGTCGTTACCTATGTAGGTCATTACCTTGTGGGACTACATCTTTATAGTTGGCACTAATATTGTAGCTGTACTCCTTTTTGTATAACCTAATGTAATTCACTAATTTTGTATCCTTTTTCTCATTGGTTTTATTTAATCTAGTAAGTCGTTACCTACATAGGACATTATCTTGTGGGACTACAACTTTATGGTTGGTACTAATGTTGTAGCTGTACTCCTATTTGTATGACCTAATGTTATACACTAATTTTGTATTATTTCTCCCATTTGTTTTACTTAATCTAGTGATTCGTTACCTATATAGGTCATTATCTTGCGGGACTACATCTTTATGGTTGGTACTAATGTTGTAGCTGTACTCCTTTTTGTATGACCTAATATTATACACTAATGTTGTAACCTTTCTCCCGTTTTGTTTTACTTAATCTAGTGAGTCGTTACCAATGTAGGTCATTACCTTGTGGGGCTACATCTTTATTGTTGCCACTAATATAGTAGATGTACTAATTTTTGTATGACCTAATGTTATTCGCTAATTTTGTATCCTTTTTCTCATTTGTTTCACTTAATCTAGTGAGTCGTTACCTTTGTAGGTCATTATCTTGTGGGACTACATCTTTATGGTTGGTACTAATGTTGTAGCTGTACTCCTTTTTGTATGACTTAATCTTATTCGCTAATTTTGTATCCTTTTTCTCATTTGTTTTACTTAATCTAGTGAGTCGTTATCTATGTAGGTCATTATCTTGTGGGAATATATCTTTATGTTTGGCACTAATGTTGTAGCTGTACTCCTTTTTGTATTACCTAATGTTATTCGCTAATTTTGTATCTCATTTGTTTTACATAATCTAGTGAGTCGTTACCTATATAGGTCATTACCTTGTGGGACTACATCTTTATGGTTGGCACTAATGTTGTAGCTGTACTCCTTTTTGTATGACCTAATGTTATACACTAATTTTGTATTATTACTCCCATTTGTTTTACTTAATCTAGTGATTCGTTACCTATATAGGTCATTATCTTGCGGGACTACATCTTTATGGTTGGTACTAATGTTGTAGCTGTACTCCTTTTTGTATGACTTAATCTTATTCGCTAATTTTGTATCCTTTTTCTCATTTGTTTTACTTAATCTAGTGAGTCGTTACCTATGTAGGTCTTTATCTTGTGGGAATATATCTTTATGTTTGGCACTAATGTTGTAGCTGTACTCCTTTTTGTATTACCTAATGTTATTCGCAAATTTTGTATCCTTTTTCTCATTTGTTTCACTTAATCTAGTAAGTCGATACCTATGTAGGACATTATCTTGTGCGACTACATCTTTATGGTTGGTACTAATGTTGTAGCTGTACTCCTTTTTGTATGACCAAATGTTATTCGCTATTTTTGTATCCTTTTTCTCATTTGTTTCACTTAATCTAGTAAGTCGATACCTATGTAGGTCATTATCATGTGGGACTACATCTTTATGGTTGGTACTAATGTTGTAGCTGTACTCCTTTTTGTATGACCTAATGTTATTCGCTAATTTTGTATCCTTTTTCTCATTTGTTTCACTTAATCTAGTAAGTCGTTACCTATGTAGGTCATTATCTTGTGGGGCTACATCTTTCTGGTTGGCACTAATGTTGTAGCTGTACTCCTTTTTGTATGACCTAATATTATACACTAATGTTGTAACCTTTCTCCCGTTTTGTTTTACTTAATCTAGTGAGTCGTTACCAATGTAGGTCATTACCTTGTGGGGCTACATCTTTATTGTTGCCACTAATATAGTAGATGTACTAATTTTTGTATGACCTAATGTTATTCGCTAATTTTGTATCCTTTTTCTCATTTGTTTCACTTAATCTAGTGAGTCGTGACCTTTGTAGGTCATTATCTTGTGGGACTACATCTTTATGGTTGGTACTAATGTTGTAGCTGTACTCCTTTTTGTATGACTTAATCTTATTCGCTAATTTTGTATCCTTTTTCTCATTTGTTTTACTTAATCTAGTGAGTCGTTACCTATGTAGGTCATTATCTTGTGGGAATATATCTTTATGTTTGGCACTAATGTTGTAGCTGTACTCCTTTTTGTATTACCTAATGTTATTCGCTAATTTTGTATCTCATTTGTTTTACATAATCTAGTGAGTCGTTACCTATGTAGGTCATTATCTTGTGGGACTACATCTTTATGGTTGGCACTAATGTTGTAGCTGTACTCCTTCTTGTATGACCTAATGTTATACACTAATTTTGTATTATTACTCCCATTTGTTTTACTTAATCTAGTGATTCGTTACCTATATAGGTCATTATCTTGCGGGACTACATCTTTATGGTTGGTACTAATGTTGTAGCTGTACTCCTTTTTGTATGACTTAATCTTATTCGCTAATTTTGTATCCTTTTTCTCATTTGTTTTACTTAATCTAGTGAGTCGTTACCTATGTAGGTCATTATCTTGTGCGAATATATCTTTATGTTTGGCACTAATGTTGTAGCTGTACTCCTTTTTGTATTACCTAATGTTATTCGCAAATTTTGTATCCTTTTTCTCATTTGTTTCACTTAATCTAGTAAGTCGATACCTATGTAGGACATTATCTTGTGCGACTACATCTTTATGGTTGGTACTAATGTTGTAGCTGTACTCCTTTTTGTATGACCAAATGTTATTCGCTATTTTTGTATCCTTTTTCTCATTTGTTTCACTTAATCTAGTAAGTCGATACCTATGTAGGTCATTATCTTGTGGGACTACATCTTTATGGTTGGTACTAATGTTGTAGCTGTACTCCTTTTTGTATGACCTAATGTTATTCGCTAATTTTGTATCCTTTTTCTCATTTGTTTCACTTAATCTAGTAAGTCGTTACCTATGTAGGTCATTATCTTGTGGGGCTACATCTTTATGGTTGGCACTAATGTTGTAGCTGTTTTCCTTTTTGTATGACCTAATGTTATTCGCTAATTTTGTATCCTTTTTCTCATTTGTTTCACTTAATCTAGTAAGTCGATACCTATGTAGGTCATTATATTGTGGGACTACATCTTTATGGTTGGTACTAATGTTGTAGCTGTACTCCTTTTTGTATGACCTAATGTTATTCGCTAATTTTGTATCCTTTTTCTCATTTGTTTCACTTAATCTAGTAAGTCGATACCTATGTAGGTCATTATCTTGTGGGACTACATCTTTATGGTTGGTACTAATGTTGTAGCTGTACTCCTTTTTGTATGACCTAATCTTATTCGCTAATTTTGTATCCTTTTTCTCATTTGTTTCACTTAATCTAGTAAGTCGATACCTATGTAGGTCATTATCTTGTGGGACTACATCTTTATGGTTGGTACTAATGTTGTAGCTGTACTCCTTTTTGTATGACCTAATGTTATTCGCTAATTTTGTATCCTTTTTCTCATTTGTTTCACTTAATCTAGTAAGTCGATACATATGTAGGTCATTATCTTGTGGGACTACATCTTTATGGTTGGTACTAATGTTGTAGCTGTACTCCTTTTTGTATGACCTAATGTTATTCGCTAATTTTGTATCCTTTTTCTCATTTGTTTTACTTAATCTAGTGAGTCGTTACCTATGTAGGTCATTATCTTGTGGGACTACATCTTAATGGTTGGCACTAATGTTGTAGCTGTACTTCTTTTTTATGACCTAATGTTATATGCTAATTTTGTATCCTTTTTCTCATTTGTTTTACTTAATCTAGTAAGTCGTTACCTATGTAGGTCATTATCTTGTGGGACTACATCTTTATGTTTGGCACTAATGTTGTAGCTGTACTCCTTTTTGTATTACCTAATGTTATTCGATAATTTTGTATCCTTTTTCTCATTTGTTTTACTTAATCTAGTGAGTCGTTACCTATGTAGGTCATTATCTTGTGGGACTACATCTTCATGTTTGGCACTAATGTTGTAGCTGTACTCCTTTTTGTATGACCTAATGTTATTCGCTAATTTTGTATCCTTTTTCTCATTGGTTTCACCTAATCTAGTGAGTCGTTACCTATGTAGGTCATTATCTTTTGGGGCTACATCTTAATGGTTGGCACTAATGTTGTAGCTGTACTCCTTTTTGTATGACCTAATGCTATTCACTAATTTTGGATCCTTTTTCTCATTGGTTTTACTGAAGCTAGTGAGTCGGTACCTATGTAGATCATTATCTTGTGGGACTACATTTTTATGGTTGGTACTAATGTTGTAGCTGTACTCCTTTTTGTATGGCCTAATGTTATTCACTAATTTTGTATCCTTTTTCTCATTTGTTTTACTTAATCTAGTAAGTCATTACCTATGTAGGTCATTATCTTGTGGGACTACATCTTTATAGTTGGCACTAATATTGTAGCTGTACTCCTTTTTGTATGTCCTAATGTTATTCACTAATTTTGTATCCTTTTTCTCAATGGTTTTATTTAATCTAGTAAGTCGTTACCTACATAGGACATTATCTTGTGGGACTACATCTTTATGGTTGGTACTAATGTTGTAGCTGTACTCCTTTTTGTATGACCTAATGTTATACACTAATTTTGTATTATTACTCCCATTTGTTTTACTTAATCTAGTGATTCGTTACCTATATAGGTCATTATCTTGCGGAACTACATCTTTATGGTTGGTACTAATGTTGTAGCTGTACTCCTTTTTGTATGACCTAATCTTATTCGCTAATTTTGTATCCGTTTTCTCATTTGTTTTACTTAATCTAGTGAGTCTTTACCTATGTAGGTCATTATCTTGTGGGACTACATCTTTATGGTTGGCACTAATGTTGTAGCTGTACTCCTTTTTGTATGACCTAATGTTATATGCTAATTTTGTATCCTTTTTCTCATTTGTTATACTTAATCTAGTGAGTCGTTACCTATAGGTCATTATCTTGTGGGACTACATCTTTATGGTTGGCACTAATGTTGTAGCTGTACTCCTTTTTGTATGACCTAATGTTATTTGCTAATTTTGTATCCTTTTTCTCATTGGTTTTACTTAATCTAGTGAGTCGTTACCTATGTAGGTCATTATCTTGTGGGTCTACATCTTTATGGTTGGCACTAATGTTGTAGCTGTACTCCTTTTTGTATGACCTAATGTTATATGCTAATTTTGTATCCTTTTTCTCATTTGTTTTACTTAATCTAGTGAGTGGTTACCTATGTAGGTCATTATCTTGTGGGACTACATCTTTATGGATGGCACTAATGTTGTAGCTGTACTCCTTTTTGTATGACCTAATGTTATACACTAATGTTATAGCCTTTCTCCCATTTGTTTTACTTAATCTAGTGAGTCGTTACCTATATAGGTCATTATCTTGCGGGACTACATCTTTATGGTTGGTACTAATGTTGTAGCTGTACTCCTTTTTGTATGACCTAATCTTATTCGCTAATTTTGTATCCTTTTTCTCATTTGTTTTACTTAATCTAGTGAGTCGTTACCTATGTAGGTCATTATCTTGTGGGACTACATCTTTATGGTTGGCACTAATGTTGTAGCTGTACTCCTTTTTGTATGACCTAATGTTATATGCTAATTTTGTATCCTTTTTCTCATTTGTTTTACTTAATCTAGTAAGTCGTTACCTATGTAGGTCATTATCTTGTGGGACTACATCTTTATGTTTGACACTAATGTTGTAGCTGTACTCCTTTTTGTATTACCTAATGTTATTCGCTAATTTTGTATCCTTTTTCTCATCTGTTTTACTTAATCTAGTGAGTCGTTACCTATGTAGGTCATTATCTTGTGGGACTACATCTTTATGGTTGGCACTAATGTTGTAGCTGTACTCCTTTTTGTATGACCTAATGTTATATGCTAATTTTGTATCCATTTTCTCATTTGTTTTACTCAATCTAGTAAGTCGTTACCTATGTAGGTCATTATCTTGTGGGACTACATCTTTATGTTTGCCACTAATGTTGTAGCTGTACTCCTTTTTGTAAGACCTAATGTTATACACTAATTTTATAACTTTTTCTCATTGGTTTTACTTAATCTAGTGAGTCGTTACCTATGTAGATCATTATCTTGTGGGACTACATCTTTATGTTTGCCACTAATGTTGTAGCTGTACTCCTTTTTGTATGACCTAATGTTATACACTAATTTTATATCCTTTTTCTCATTGGTTTTACTTAATCTAGTGAGTCGGTACCTATGTAGATCATTATCTTGTGGGACTACATCTTTATGGTTGGTACTAATGTTGTAGCTGTACTCCTTTTTGTATGACCTAATGTTATTCACTAATTTTGTATCCTTGTTCTCATTTGTTTTACTTAATCTAGTAAGTCATTACCTATGTAGGTCATTATTTTGTGGGACTACATCTTTATAGTTGGCACTAATATTGTAGCTGTACTCCTTTTTGTATGACCTAATGTTATTCGCTAATTTTGTATCCTTTTTCTCATTTGTTTTACTTAATCTAGTGAGTCGTTACCTATGTAGGTCATTATCTGTGGGACTACATCTTTATGGTTGGCACTAATGTTGTAGCTGTACTCCTTTTTGTATTACCTAATGATATTCGCTAATTTTGTATCCTTTTTCTCATTTGTTTTACTTAATCTAGTGAGTCGTTACCTATGTAGGTCATTATCTTGTGCGACTACATCTTTATGGTTGGCACTAATGTTGTAGCAGTACTCCTTTTTGTATTACCTAATGTTATTCGCTACTTTTGTATCCTTTTTCTCATTGGTTTTACTTAATCTAGTGAGTCGTTACCTATGTAGGTCATTATCTTGTGCGACTACATCTTTATGGTTGCCACTAATGTTGTAGCTGTACTCCTTTTTGTATGACCTAATGTTATACACTAATTTTGTATCCTTTTTCTCATTGGTTTTACTTAATCTAGTGATCGTTACCTATGTAGGTCATTATCTTGTGCGACTACATCTTTATGGTTGGTACTAATGTTGTAGCTGTACTCCTTTTTGTATTACCTAATGTTATTCGCTAATTTTGTATCCTTTTTCTCATTTGTTTTACCTAATCTAGTGAGTCGTTACCTATGTAGGTCATTATCTTGTGGGACTACATCTTTATGGTTGGCACTAATGTTGTAGCTGTACTCCTTTTTGTATTACCTAATGTTATTCGCTAATTTTGTATCCTTTTTCTCATTGGTTTTACTTAATCTAGTTAGTCGTTACCTATGTAGGTCATTATCTTGTGCGACTACACCTTTATGGTTGGTACTAATGTTGTAGCTGTACTCCTTTTTGTATTACCTAATATTATTCGCTAATTTTGTATCCTTTTTCTCATTTGTTTTACTTAATCTAGTGAGTCGTTACCTATGTAGGTCATTATCTTGTGGGACTACATCTTTATGGTTGCCACTAATGTTGTAGCTGTACTCCTTTTTGTATGACCTAATGTTATACACTAATTTTGTATCCTTTTTCTCATTGGTTTCACCTAATCTAGTGAGTCGTTACCTATGTAGGTCATTATCTTGTACGACTACATCTTTATGGTTGGCACTAATGTTGTAGCTGTACTCCTTTTTGTATGACCTAATGTTATTCACTAATTTTGTATCCTTTTTCTCATTGGTTTCACCTAATCTAGTGAGTCGTTACCTATGTAGGTCAATATCTTGTGCGACTACATCTTTATGGTTGGCACTAATGTTGTAGCTGTACTCCTTTTTGTATGACCTAATGTTATTCACTAATTTTGTATCCTTTTTCTCATTTGTTTTACTTAATCTAGTGAGTCGTTACCTATATAGGTCATTATCTTGTGGGAGTACATCTTTATGGTTGGTACTAATGTTGTAGCTGTACTCCTTTTTGTATGACCTAATGTTATTTGCTAATTTTGTATCCTTTTTCTCATTGGTTTTACTTAATCTAGTGATTCGTTACCTATGTAGGTCATTATCTTGTGGGGCTACATCTTTATGGTTGGCACTAATGTTGTAGCTGTACTTCTTTTAGTATGACCTAATGTTATTCACTAATTTTGTATCCTTTTTCTCATTGGTTTTACTTAGTCTAGTGAGTCGTTACCTATGTAGGTCATTATCTTGTGGGACTACATCTTTATGGTTGGCACTAATGTTGTAGCTGTACTCCTTTTTGTATGACCTAATGTTATTTGCTAATTTTGTATCCTTTTTCTCATTGGTTTTACTTAATCTAGTGAGTCGTTACCTATGTAGGTCATTATCTTGTGGGACTACATCTTTATGGTTGGCACTAATGTTGTAGCTGTACTCCTTTTTGTATGACCTAATGTTATTTGCTAATTTTGTATCCTTTTTCTCATTGGTTTTACTTAATCTAGTGAGTCGTTACCTATGTAGGTCATTATCTTGTGGGACTACATCTTTATGGTTGGCACTAATGTTGTAGCTGTACTTCTTTTTGTATGACCTAATGTTATTCACTAATTTTGTATCCTTTTTCTCATTGGTTTTACTTAGTCTAGTGAGTCGTTACCTATGTAGGTCATTATCTTGTGGGACTACATCTTTATGGTTGGCACTAATGTTGTAGCTGTACTCCTTTTTGTATGACCTAATGTTATTTGCTAATTTTGTATCCTTTTTCTCATTGGTTTTACTTAATCTAGTGAGTCGTTACCTATGTAGGTCATTATCTTGTGGGACTACATCTTTATGGTTGGCACTAATGTTGTAGCTGTACTTCTTTTTGTATGACCTAATGTTATTCACTAATTTTGTATCCTTTTTCTCATTGGTTTTACTTAGTCTAGTGAGTCGTTACCTATGTAGGTCATTATCTTGTGGGCTACATCTTTATGGTTGGCACTAATGTTGTAGCTGTACTCCTTTTTGTATGACCTAATGTTATTTGCTAATTTTGTATCCTTTTTCTCATTGGTTTTACTTAATCTAGTGAGTCGTTACCTATGTAGGTCATTATCTTGTGGGACTACATCTTTATGGTTGGCACTAATGTTGTAGCTGTACTCCTTTTTGTATGACCTAATGTTATTCACTAATTTTGTATCCTTTTTCTCATTTGTTTTACTTAATCTAGTGAGTCGTTACTTATATAGGTCATTATCTTGTGGGACTACATCTTTATGGTTGGTACTAATGTTGTAGCTGTACTCCTTTTTGTATGACCTAATGTTATTTGCTAATTTTGTATCCTTTTTCTCATTGGTTTTACTTAATCTAGTGAGTCGTTACCTATGTAGGTCATTATCTTGTGGGACTACATCTTTATGGTTGGCACTAATGTTGTAGCTGTACTTCTTTTTGTATGACCTAATGTTATTCACTAATTTTGTATCCTTTTTCTCATTGGTTTTACTTAGTCTAGTGAGTCGTTACCTATGTAGGTCATTATCTTGTGGGACTACATCTTTATGGTTGGCACTAATGTTGTAGCTGTACTCCTTTTTGTATGACCTAATGTTATTTGCTAATTTTGTATCCTTTTTCTCATTGGTTTTACTTAATCTAGTGAGTCGTTACCTATGTAGGTCATTACCTTGTGGGACTACATCTTTATGGTTGACACTAATGTTGTAGCTGTACTCCTTTTTGTATGACCTAATGTTATTCACTAATTTTTTATCCTTTTTCTCATTTGTTTTACTTAATCTAGTGAGTCGTTACCTATTTAGGTTATTATTTTGTGGGGCTACAGCTTTATGGTTGGCACTGATGTTGTTTCTGTCCTCCTTTTTGTATAACCTAGTGGTATATGTTACCAGTGTAACATACTTCTCCGAAAAAAACGTTTTTTGTAAGGCAGGTTATTCTTGTAAGCTAAATTTTTGTATTCGTCATTTCCAATTTGGTTACTGAAGATTTCTACATCACATTTTTTTTTAATATCGAGTTGATTGCTAGTAAATAACACCATTGGATTATACGATATTTTTTGTGCCACATAATGAATTTATTTTTATTAACTTTTAAAAATAATTACCTGCTTTTACATGTGCTAATTTGTCTAAATCTCAAATTAACATATTAGATCTTTTACTGGAGTTAGTTCAAACATTTACTCTTGTTTCTCAATTCCAATTAAGAATGCTTCAATATTTCAACGCCCCTGGCTTGAGTGAACTTTACACCAAACCAGACAATCTTTACCGTTGACGTTTTACCGGTAACACTCCAGTAAACCCAGTACGTGGGTTCGCTTTCAGTCTGCGCCGGCCACAAGGTTCTGCTAATGGAAACTACCTGTGTGTATCAGTGTGTTTGATCTCTCGACTAAGCACACAACGGCTGCGTCGTTTGATTCGGTTACGTCTCCGTCACGCTTCAAAAGTTTACAGCTCAATCCCATTGAACAAAGAGGCGACATATTTTACCTGCTATTCTAGGCAGATGCCTGCTCAGCCTCCGTTAGAATCTCTCTAGATACACAAGTTATTCTGAGGAAAAGTGAGTCAGTGAAATAACTTCCAAATACACTGCGTTGAAATTTATAATAATCATTAAAATCACCAAAGTCACGTATTAGATACACAAATACGTAAATATTTCTAGTTTATCTACAGTGTCTCGTTCTAGGAACTATGCCTAGTGAAACAATATGTAACGGAACATTGTTTTATTTGTAAAATTATTTTTAATAATTTATTAAATAACTTTAACTTTTATTTACTACGAAATCAAACAAAGCAATACTGGTTGAGTTCCTATTTAAAAAATTAGAAACCAACACTATCCGCGTAACGCGTTTCGGACCGAGGTATATTTTCGAAAGCCATATCTCATTTCCAGATATGAGTGTATAATTATTGAATAATAATTGAAAAGACAAATTCATGTAGCCCGCTGGAGGCATTTGGTACTTATGGAATGGCATCACTGGGATCAACTGATGAAAGTTTATTTAATAATATTACTTTGTTTATAACTTCTAAAACCGAATTTAACGATGTCGTTTCCAGTGTTATTATGATTTATTTATTTTTTGCTTACTGAAGATGCAAAATAGCAAACATAATCTCTGGTACAGCCATTTTGAATCCTAATCCAAAGTACAAGTCACGGAGTGAAAACCCTCTGGCTAATCTGTGAGAAAAACCATAGATTACGTTCAGAGCATCAGCTGGAGAATTCGTGTTGACTTTATTTTGGGAAGCACGCTGTCGTACTTGTGGCTACTTGAAGATCGGCCTACAGTAAGGAACATCTACTAAGTCAGGAATGAAGGAGACGAAGCTTTTAATGAAAAGGGTTGATTTTCCCACCCGACAATGCTTGCCTTCACACAAGTAACGCAAGAAACCATTGCAAAACGGGAAGAAATATACAACCTCACCTCCGCTCAGATTTGTTTATCTTTGGTTTTCATTTGTTTGGTCCACCCAAAGAGGAATTGCTTGGAAAACGTTCAGCGACAATTTGGAGAATTAGTGTAAATGGGGCTCAAACAAGGATTCTTTGAATCTGGTATAAAAAACAATGTTTGGGCCAAGACCAATAATATATATATATATATATATATATATATGTGAGTACATTTCTCTGTCTTTCCTAACATTACTGTATTTTTTTTTTGTTGACGCGTTTCGGAATTACTCCATTTTCAAAACTTAAATAGTATTCTTTAATACTTAACTAAGTGAATACTAAGGGCTTACTTACTCTAGAGTAGAGGTTTTGCTTCGTAAAAGGAACGATTGTTGCGAAACGCGTCAGCAAGTGCGCCCTTAGTATTTACTTAGTTAAGTGGTATAGAACTAATATTTAGGTTTTGAAAAATGGAGTCATTGCGAAACTCGTCGAGAAAGGAAAATATTGTAGTGTTATGTAAGGCCAAAAGATTTACTCGAATATATACAAATATCCCTATCTGAAGAGACAATGAGTGTATTAAGGATTCAAGTTTATTAATGTGTAGAATATGTTGAGACGTAAAAAATGTCTTATTTTGTAAACATAGAGAATTTTGATATCTTCAATTATTTATTCTCCCTCGAAGAAAATGACGTTTTTCTTAAGCTGTAGATATTCCAATGTAGATAAAGCCATCAGATTTAATTTTGCTAAAAACTGCCCTAGAAATTGCATTAGTTTTAATGTAGTAATGGCATAAGCAAAGTTATTTAAAACACAAGTAATATGAACAAATTGTTTTTAAAGTCAATTCCTACATAGGTAAACAAAAAATTATTTTAGTTACTTTTTAATAAACAATTAAAAATAACGTAAATTAATGTGCTATAAATTATGCATTAAAACAGTTGTTGTACCACATAACTCATAATATGAAATCATATGTTATCACTTACTTTAAGCCAAATGGGACAAAACAACTATATTGTTTATACCTTATTTTTTTGTGAAATGTTTTCTCCCATATAAAATTAACAATTATTCATTAAATTTAATTAGTGAACTATTATTTGAAAACACTGTAATAACATCAAGTCCCATCCACTACAAGTTTTAAAAATATGTATTTGAACTTGCGTGGATGAATAAAGAGTATTTTACTAACGGTTGTAAATTTGAACAAGATGTATAAGGACAGTGTGAACTAATAGAAGGAATTGAATAACACGATAAAACTGTATTACCGTCAATTTGAGTGAAATAATCTTTCTGTTAAATTCCTAACGGAAATAATCTTCTAAAAAAGTTAACGAAACATACAAATATTGCATTATTTCGTTTATTTTCAGACTTTCCCTAAACAGAAGCCTAAACTTTTTATGTGTTTCTCCATAATGAGCCTACTAAATTTAATACTCACTCTATAGGCTTAGTTTCAGGAGCAGTAGAAATAGCGTCCTCTCCAGATACAATTACTTTCGTCATGTACGTTTTATGTTTATACCTTTTATAACAACAAGTAGGCTAAGATAAACAAAATATCTTTTAAATAAATTCCTATTTAGGTCAACAAAGAAATATTATTTTAGTTACATAATGTTAAACAATTACAATTAATATAAATAAAGTAACATAACCGATGCATTAAAACAGCAACTGTTCTAACATATAACCTATAGCATTATATCACCATTTTTATGAAATCATAAGTTATCACTTATTTAAGCCAAATTGTACGAAATAACTATATTGCATACCTTACCCCTTTTGTGAAAATGTATTCTCCCACATAAAACTAAAATTAATTATTTAAATTTAATTAATGAATAATATTTTTTAAACGGTATCCTCTTTAGCTGTAATCCACTACAAGTAAAAATGTATTTGAATTTGAGTGCATGAATAAATGTATTTTATTAACGATTTAAAGTTTGAACAAAATATTAATAGGGGGAGTGTGAACTAATAGAAGGATTTCAAAAAGCACATAATATGGCCGAGTAAATTAAATGTAGTATTTCAATAACCCTCAAAATAGACTAATATAGCCTAGGGAAAATGTTTAATATTGCAGTAAATAAAAAAATACATCTAGTCTGAAACTACATAAAAGTACTCTAAAATATATAGTAGAAAATAATTTATACTTTATTACTATCGGCCTATATACCTGATATCCCAATAAACAATCCTGACGACACCGTCCTCTCGAAACAGTAATTTAGCTCTAACAAGTAAAAGGGGCATCATTTTCCTTTCTGCTACAATTCTTGCATCTTCCCTTACCCTACCCGTCTTAGAGAGTGAATAGGGTGTTAGAGAGTAGATACATCTCAATGACGTCATTAGAGAGAGGTTAACTCTGGGATGGGAAACTTTCCGTGTAAAACACCTATGCTCTCGACCTTGTATGGCTTCCTTAAAGCTTACTGTTTCCAAGTCCTGTCCACTTTCTTCCTTGAAGGTATTAACCCTAAGCTATTCTTTAACCAACGAATGTTGATATCACAACGGTATTTGTCAGCCAGTATTTATGACTTCCTTTGAGAGGAAATGGACTTCGATAACGTGCTCGCCTTTTAATTGTTGACGTGACGTCACTGCAGAACGCAAAGGAATTTTAAATTTCCTTTTGCGTAGGTCGTCCGTGTTTTATAATCCAGTTTTTCAATCAGTTTACCATAGGCAGAGGGGTCTTAAAGAGGACTGCTTGATTGCACTGTAATGGGTTAGTCACTGTAAAGAATGAGTAAAAGGTTAAATGGATACCCACAGGTGATAGAATTCCAAATAGCTACTCTACTGAAGATTATGCGGCTTTTACACCTGTTTTATTATACTAACGTGGTTAAATAACCAAAGTATAAATAAATAGCTCCTATAGCACATTACTTCATTATAGTTTGTGATTCATACATAAAGTTTATTTTATACATAGTTTCCTGTGTTATAAAAATTTTTAATTCTTATTTTACACGGTTACGCTTGAGTTTTGTGATATAAAACGTTTAAGCTTGAAAATATTTCTTAAAAATATATTTTGTCTTAAAAACACACAAATCAAGATGTTTTTGAATATTTGTATTGCTGTTCTTTCCGTATGTACCCATTTATATAGATTCACTTTTAATCTTTTTTTTGTTTTATTTGTAAAATGTTGATAGAGTTTATTTACTAATTTGTTTACTAAAAGTAGTCTTATTAGACCAACCATTAAAGTTTCCTTGAAAAATTCCTACTTTCACAAATAATAAATAAACTTTGCCCATATCACTTTATTTTTTTCTCCAATAATAACACTATACTACACTAGTGCTTTCGGGTTAGCCTTCTCACCGTCTGCGAATTATCCAGCAAATGGAAAACCTCTGCGTTCGGAATTGAAGTCTCTTTCATGTTTTTGGTCCACCTTCTTTATCTCCTTTGCTACCTGTTACATATCCACATCTCGTCAAATATATTTATTTTTGATTCACCAAGGGGCATTAACCATATTTCGTAGTCTCTCGTTGTGGAACGTCTGTAGAACTCCTGCATTCGATTCTTTTGCACATTCCCAAATCTTTGAAATTTAATTACAACCACTGTCTAGGGGCTAACGCGAACCAATGGAAACTTGAAGTGTACGATCGTTGTGATGTTTACTACCCCTCGTCGAAAAGTTAAATTATTAAACACAGCTAAACTTTATGGAAATCTTCAGACTGCGGAAATCTTTTATTCTGATTATTATTAAATAAGTAATATAAACAAATCCTACTTAGGTGAACACACAACAATTTTATTTTAGTTTCTTATTATTAAATAATACTATATATATAAATAACCTATCTATTAAAACAACTGCTCTACTACATAACCTATAACAAAATATCAGCCTTTGTGTGAAATCATATGATATCACTTATTTATGCCAAATTGAACGATATAACTATCAGCTATATTGAGAAATTATTTCATTATATTCAATTAATGAATAATTATTTGAAAAATCTCTATTACCATCAAGATATTATCCACTACAAGTTTCAGAAAATATATTCATACTTGAGTGTATGTATAAAAAGTATTTTACTAACGATTGAGAATTTAAAGAAGATATATATAGGGTGAGTGTGAACTAATAAAAGGGATTTAATAAAATGCTATATAAATAAACCTTATTGTAAGAAACAGAGTACAAGTACAAACTATACAGTCCTTGCTTCACATCGTATTCATTTGACTATGTAAATTTCCAGCTTCGCAGTTACAACCACAGATGTATTCGTCAACCACAGATGCATATGAAGAGTACTTAATTTCAGCCTACTAAATACTGGTCAAGCCAAAGAAAACCAGAGACTACTCGCAATTCTACTGTTAAAGTCACTATAAAAATTACGTACATGAACGTCTAAAGAAGAAATTTACATAAAACAAGGCAAATTAATCCTCGGTTATTAATTTTGCCGTGTTAACGTCAGCATTAAAGCCCTCGTGATCGACATTCTGGTATCAAATAAACGACGTAGATTAATCCGTCCTACAATGTTGGAAATGCAAGAGGACATTTCTTTTCACTTAGAATGCAGCCATTATCTGACAGTACTTTTATTAGAAGCCGTTTTTAACAGGTTTAGAGACTGGTTTCTAAGAAGCATTTTTTTCCTAGGCATCAATGTATACCAAGATTTACTTTTAAGAATTAATCTGTGTTCTAAAGAAAAGCAATATAAACAACGTTTTTACAGTGCTGTATAAAAACGTCTATCAATGATTCATACCCGTAGTGTAGGTTACATTTCAAAATATTTTTAAAATTGTAATTTTTTTAAATAAAACTCCGGATTGACAGTTTTAAATTTTAAAAAAGTAATTAAATTTAAAAATTAAAGTAAACTTGAAAACATTTTCCATACTTCAGTTGAATTTGTCAATTCCTTCTATTAGCTCACACTCTCCCAAATTATATCTTGTTCAAATTTCCAATCGTTAATAAAATGTTTTTTATTTCATTCACTTGAGTGCAAATAGGCTACATTTTTTTAAACTTAGTGGATGACACTCGATGTTAATAAAGTTTTGTTATAATAATAATTCAATACATTTAATGAATTAGTTTTAGTTTTATGGGGGAGAGAACCTTTGACAGAAGGGGCAAGGTATGCAAAATCATTATGTCGTCCTAGTTCATTTAAAATACGTGATAACATATAATTTCCTAAAACAGCTATTTCTATACAAAAGATTATATTGTAGAACAGCTATTTTGATGCTAGGATATGTTACCTTTTTAATAATGAATGTAATTATTTAATAAAATCTAACTAAAATAAAATTTTCTTTTGTTCACCTAAAATGGAATTGACATTTAAAAACATTGTGTGTACATTACTTGTTTTACTGTAAATCAAAATTTTAATCACTTGTTTAATTTTTAGTTACTTATGTCGTAAACGACTTTTTCTAAACTTTTTCTATTCTCTGGCTTCAGCTCTGTCTCAGGTTCTGACACACGTCAGGCTTTTCTCACTTCTTATCTTCTAACCCGATGAGAACCGTTCGTCTACGTTCCATTCCGTATATTATTTAGCAGAAAACTCTCCTGATACTAGGTGGCGCACGAATAAGGGTCTTTGAGTAAATTTAACACAACTAGCACATACTAAATTGTTAGTAAATTTGTAATTTTATTTGTATTATTGCAATATTTGTCAATATACGTTTATTCATTTTTAATTTCCGCAAGCAGTATATTTATTATTAATAAATTCTTTCTATTAGTTCAGTCTCTTCTTATATATAGACTACCTTGTTTAAAGTTTCAATCGTTAATAAAATACTTTTATTCGTCCACTCAAGTTCTAATACATTTATATAAAATTGTTCTGGATGACACCATGTAGTTACAGGTTTTTCAAATATTATTTCATTGATAATTTTTAATAAATTAATTTTATTTGTAAATGGTAAAAAAAGCTTTTCACAAAAGATTCAAGGTATGCAATATAGTTATTTCGTTCCATTTGGCTTAAAACAAGTGATATCATATGATTTCTTAAAACAGCTGTTATTGTGTATAGGTTATACTGCTGTTTAAACTCGTGGGTTCTGTTAGTTTATTTGCATTATTTGTAATTGTATTTAATCAAAAGTAACTCTAATAAAATTGATTGCTGTTGACATAAGTATAAATTTTCTTTAAAATACTTTTGTTTATATAACTTGGTTTTGAATAATATTTTCTTATTGAGTTTTTTTGTTTTTGAGTCGGACGTGATTTCCATGTCACTAATTATCTCAAGTGCTCCTCAGTATTTAATCTCACACTTTTCCAACATAGATTTATATTTCCCTTTACATGTAGCCTATCCTTATTGTACTCCAATCTTTGATTGAATTCCTGTTTAAATAAAATAATTAATCAAATTGAAAATTGCTATGTACTACCCTAAGAACGTACTTTACCAATTAATATCTAAGAGGGTTGTTAGAAATTTAAAAACGGGTTTCATTTACTTTATGACAACAAATCCTAACAACGAGACAAAGGTTTTATTCTATAACCTGGCTCAGTCATTGGTTTTTATCTGCTGCATTATACAATTTTAGCAAAGTGTAGACTGACTCTACACGACACATTGGCGATGCTGCAATCAGTCATTCATCTGTTTCACCGACTTCCAAATACTTTTCTAATTTTAATTTGGATATGCCTAGACAATTATAATATTTTGTAGGAAATGTTTTCATAACTGATTAATTTATTAAAACCATATATATTTCTACAAAATTAATCAAATTAAAATAACCGTAACATTATATATATATATATATATATATATATATATATATATATATATATTCGAGTAGGGAAATTGTTTACATATAATGTTAGTATAGCAGAAACTCTCTAATTCAACATGTAGTATAGGCCTAAGCGCCATCAGAAATTAGTTATCTAGTACAAAAACTAAATTCCGACATTTTTTTGCCTTTCCTTACATTAAAATATTTTCCTTTGTTAACGCGTTTTGGAGTGACTCCATTTTCAAAACTTAAATAGTACTTTTTAAGTATCTTTAAGGGAGTTTTATTCAAGTTTAGATGATTGAGACATTCCGAAACTCGTCCACAAAGGAAAATGTTGTATTGCTAGAAAAAGCAGAAAAATATACTCGATTATATACGAATATTCCTAACAGAAGTGAAGATCGAGTGTATTAAGAACTCCAACCGTAACATTGCATCAAAATATTACGTAAAATAAAGTATATTTTGTTAAGGTTTTATGAATGCATTATTGTTCCGAATTATCTAAGCCATTGAGATCAAGCTAATGGCTTATATATATATATATATATATATATATATATATATATATATATATATATATACTTATATATATATATATATATATATATATATATATATATATATATATATAAAGCCATTATATATATATATATATAAATATATATATATATATATATCAGGAATTTAATATTCCTGATGATGTTGGTACTGTTAGCCAACGAAAAGCTTTGAATTGTAAATTCAATTTTAATTCTTGTATTTGTATTTTGACTTAGTTCTTTATTAATACACAAGAATAGATATTGCGATATATATATATATATATTTATAATAGTAATTATTAATATTTTTAAAATTATATGCTCATTATAATATAAGTAATCTCATACATTATGAATTTTAAATTTCTCGTTGTTCGAAGATTTTCACTATTCTTTTCGTTCTCGTAAACCTCTTCACTTGGAAATCATTAGGCCTAAACGAGGCCGATTTGTTTTGGAGTAAACATGTAAAGTTGGCATTAAAAATGCCAATAGCATGTAGATAAAGTTCTAACGATGAAAAATAATAATTTTGATATATAGGAAGTTTGTATTTAATAATAAAAGTAGTAGTATATACTCAAACCTCTATATATATATATATATATATATATATATATATCGCAACATGTATTCTTGTGTATTAATAAAGAACTAAGTCAGAATACAAATACAAGAATTATAATTGAATTTACAATTATAATTATAATTATATTGTAAATTCAATTATAATTCTTGTATTTGTATTGTGACTTAGTTATATATATATATTTAAATGTACCCTATTTTCGAGCCAGAGGTTACTAAATGTTGTAAGACTTTGGTTATGAATCCATTAACAATGCCACCGAACCATTAAGTAAACAGAATAATTTAACAATTCTGAATGGTCTAATTAAGATAATCATCTGGTAATTAAGTGCCACAGGCTAATTCTTCTAATCCACTTTTAATTGTTAGGATCACCAATGTTTTAATTCCATATAATCAAACACAAATTAAATTGTCATGTAGATAAGTCTGATCCAGTAATGACTTTATTTAACTAAACAAACAAAACGTAGCATTGAAAACTGTCACACAAATATTCCACTCAGAGATATTCTATCACTTCCCAAAGATATTCTACTCAAACATATTTTACCAATTCCCAAAGACACCCTGCTCAAAGATATTTTGCCACTTGCCAAAGACACTCTACTCAAAGGTATTTTACCAATTCGCAAAGACACCCTGCTCAAAGATATTTTGCCACTTGCCAAAGACACTCTACTCAAAGATATTTTACCAATTCCCAAAGACACCCTGCTCAAAGGCATTTTGCCACTTGCCAAAGACACTCTACTCAAAGATATTTTACCAATTCCCAAAGACACCCTGCTCAAAGATAGTTTGCCACTTGTCAAAGATACTCTACTCAAAGATATTTTGCCACTTGCCAAAGATACTCTACTCAAACATATTTTGCCACTTGCCAAAGGCACCCTGATCAAAGATATTTTGCCACTTGCCAAATATACTCTACTCAAAGATTATTTTACCAATTCCCAAAAACACTCTACTTAAAGTTAGTCTACCACTTGCCAAAGATACCCTACTTAAAGATATTTTGCCACTTGCCAAAGACACTCTACTTAAAGATACTCTACCACTTGTGAAAGATACTCTAGTTAAGGATATTCTACCACTTCCAAAAGTAATCTACTCAAAGGTATTTTACCAATTTCCAAAGACACTCTGCTCAAAGATAGTCTACCACTTCCAAAGATACTCTACTCAAACATATTTTACCAATTCCCAAAGACACTCTACTTAAAGATATTCTACCACTTGCCAAAGATACCCTACTCAAAGATATTTTGCCACTTTCCAAAGACACTCTACTTAAGGATACTCTACCACTTGTCAAATATACTCTAGGTAAGGATATTCTACCACTTCCCAAAGGTAATCTACTCAAAGGTATTTTACCAATTCCCAAAGACACTCTGCTCAAAGATAGTCTACCACTTCCAAAGATACTCTACTCAAACATATTTTACCAATTCCCAAAAAAAACTCTACTTAAAGATACTCTACCACTTGTCAAAGATACTCTAGTTTATTATATTCTACCACTTCCCATACTCTACTGAAACATATTTTACCAATTCCCAAAGACACTCTACTTAAAGATATTCTGCCACTTGTCAAAGATACTCTACTCAAGGATATTCTGCCACTTGCCAAAGATACCCTACTCAAAGTTATTCTGCCACTTGCAAAAGATACTCTACTCAAGGATACTCTACAACTTCCCAAAGGTAAACTACTCAAAGATATTTTACCAATTCCCAAATATACTCTACTCAAAGATATTCTGCTACTTGCCAAAGATACCCAACTCAAAGTTATTCTACAACTTGCAAAAGATACTCTACTCAAAGACATTCTAGCACTTGTCAAAGATACTCTACTCTTATATATTCTACACTATGTTGTAATTATCGTGCCAAATCTTTCGATGTCACTGAACACTAATACTCCCTATTAGTGACTTGTTAAAAGCTTCCTCCGTTTGTCTTCCACTTTGCTCATGTGTTCATGCCACTCTATTTTTATAACATTCAGTGAAAGTTATTATTTTCTTTCTACCTTATACCTGAGTCACACTTTTATATTTTACTTTGTCTAAAAGTGTCTTCCTTGTACTCTTACAAAATACTTTCAATTCTCTTGTTTCTAGTAGTATTTTCTTAGTTGTCTTTATTTCTAGTATTCATCAAGGTTTTCTTGTATATACTATCACTTACACTTGAAAGTGTTTGATGATTTTTTATCGAGACGACTTTCGAAAGTTGTAGTCCTTTCATCTTCAAGAGGAGGACTGTGGGTAATATTATAAACTAATTTATTTCAGAGTAACCTATTATTTATTATTTTACTAGAAATAAAATCACCTCCAACTACAAATCCCATAACATAAACATTATTTTTTCCTCTATATTTTGTTTCAGTAAATCTACTAATTCCAAAACCACTGAGATGAAACTGTACAAACACAAATAGCAAACGGCAAAACCAGAATGTATTTGATTAGATATAGGTTTACTATCAAATAGCGTACGTTTTGTTGCATCGGAAGTTTCTCACATGACATTTTACTAAAGAATTTGAAAGATTCAAGCAAAATGTGCACAAAGTTCTCGTTTAATTAATAAACAGGCCTCCTACTGTGTTTTCGATTTTGTTATTTGTGTTATTTTATTTAAAGTGAAATAAGTAAATTTATTACTCTCAATATTTAAAAATTTACGAAGCAACAGTCAGAAAGCTGGTTGAGAGAAGTACATTATTTGTAAAATGTAGGTAATATAATCTAAAAATATAGTTAATTGAAACCTTTTATTAGCCGTTGAAACGTTTACTAAGTACAATTTTTATTTAACTTTTAATTGAATCAGTTCTTAAGAACTATCAGATGCGCCTAAAAAAGATTTAATTTAAGAACTATAAGTACAAAGAAATCTAAGTTATTATGATAATATTGTATTAATTGTAGTACGATTACTGAATAAATTAATATATTTCTTAAACAACAAAAATATAAAATAATAATATTTAATCTTAATGATGTATAATAAATAAAGCAATATAGCCTAAGTGTTAACCAGCTGTTCTACAACATAAACTATAACACAAAATCAGCTGTTGTATGAAATCTTATGTTATCAAGTAGTTAAATTAAAATATGATTATTATCTCGTGACGTGGTTCTTGCATGGATCGTGACGGAGGAGATGATTTTTCTGCAAAATAGACAAATAAATATATACTCAAATCATTAACTGACTCGTGTTCACAGAGTTATAAATAATTTTAAAATTATTTGTTTTAGAAGCTGTCATTATCACATTTGACACTGTATGCTAGTCGATGCTTGAATTGCAATTGTCACCTTAAAGCGGCTTTGAAGGCATATAATTGACCGGCACCTGCGCGCGTTTCTAAGAACGCATGCGCGAGAAGTGTGACAGGTAATTTACTATATTTATTATTTTCAAGATATTAAAAGCCTCCTTAAAACTACATTGCAATAAATACAGGCGTCATAGTGACGGCTTCATGGAGTGATCAGAACGACGCTAGAAGCCGGCACGCAGTCGCGAGCAAAAAAAACACAACCGCTGAAATCCACTTTGTTTCTGACTGAACGTTGCAATCACCAGATCGTATTGTTCCATAACGGGATTGGTGAACGTTTTCAATCAATCTGGGTGATTGAAGATGACCGGGGCAGCGTGGGAAATGAGCTGGACGCCGCGCTTCTGCTCTATAAGGCGTGGCGTGATCTATGGGCAAAAAGTGTAACACGCTCGGAAGTCCAGCTAACGGCAACCCAACATAGAGTAAGCAGAGAGTTACACCAGGAGCAGGATGCTATGCACGGGCAACTCAAACAATTCGGGGAAAGTAATTGCCTTGCGAGATAGGAGTTTCGTCTCGTTAGATAGTAGACGCATATATTAACTACTTCATTATCTTTATAAAGCTAGACGCCATCGCGTTATAGCAATGTGCGTGTTCAAACTAGAATCTTAAAGCATATTAACTATATTTTCTTATGCATACACTCACAGGTTTTAATATCAGGGACAAAAAATATTAAACAAAGTTAAACTCAATTCCTACTTAATTCTTCACAGAAAAATTTTATTTTAGTTACTATTAACACTTAAAATTTTTATAAATAAAGTGACACAACCTATGCCTTAAAACAGCTGTTCTACCATATAACTCATAACATAAAATCAGCTGTTTATGAAATCGTATGTTATCACTTATTTTAAGCAAAATGGGACGAAATTACTATATTGGATAACTTGTACCCTTTGTAAATGGTTTTCTCCCACATAAAAATAAAATTAATTAATTATATTTAATTAATAAATATCAGTATTTGATAAAACTGTATTAACATCGTGTCATGTACTACAATATTTATAAAAATGTATTTCAACTTGAGTGGATGAATAAAAAGTATTTTATTAACAATTGAAAACTTGAACAAGATAACTGAAAACGTCGGTTAATTTATTTGTTAATTATCCTTTATTTCAATAAAACTACAACGTTTCGACCCTAGTTTACCATCTTTTTCAGGATTTTCTTGTAAAATGTTCAAACAATTTTGAGGAACTTCACTGTGAGTGACAAGTATTTTGGGTTTTCCAATTGAATGTACTGACAATACTCGTAATCTTTCTACATTTAACGGAGACCGAGATCGTGTTCTCATGAAACTCAGATTGTATAAGACCGCTCCTCTAAGGACACCTTGTACCGCTGGGTGTCCTCCACTCCTTCCGAGCCAGTACACCAACAAACTCGTATCTGTTGGTTTACGACATTACATCTAATTTTCTGCAATAGATTGTTATGATTATTTGGTCTCTGTTCCTAGAACCGATTCGTTTCTTGTCAGTTCAGTTTATTAGTAGCACACTCCTGTACGTCTATGACTCAACATCAAAATAAATCAATTCTCTAAATTAATTCTCTATTTAACTGAATTTATAATTCTTGATGATCGCATCACTGTAGACGGCGAAAAGGTTTGAACATTTTATTTGTTATAATAAATATATTCCTGTATCTGTATGATCTTGTATTATTGATATATAAGTATCAAGAAAACTTGTTATAAAAACCATCATTTCAATGAAAACATTATAATTTAAATTGGTAAAACATTTCAAGTCTCGTTTTAATTTTATTAACTTATTCACGTTCTTTTGGACTCAGAGCTCAATAGGTTCAATGCAGCTGCTATCGTATTATGTATGTACTATGCCAAAGACCTTTGCGAAAGTACTCACCAAAGTTTCATGTAAATCCATGAATTGTATAGTGGTGTATAATGAAAAAAACATGGGAAACATACATTTAGGTTTATATGTTTTTAAGTAATATGTATTACATATTAATTATACATTTATTTATTACACGCACCGCTTGCACAAGCTCTTGAAAATGTCGACAATGTAAGTTTTGACGAAAAGTTTTAATAAAGTTTGGTTACAAATATTTCTTTCTTTGAAATATTTGTAAAGGTAAATACAAAAATACTTTATTTAGTTTCTCCCCTCCTCTTTCTATATATATATATATATATATATATATATATATATATATATGTACCAACATCAACAGGAATGAATAATACAATATTGGAGGATAAAAAACATATGTTAAATTCAATTTATTACGTTAATATTGATATTTTAATAATTTAAATTAACATATGTTTTATATATTGCAATATTGTATTGTTCATTCCTGTTGATGTTGGTACTGTTTATCAACGAAAACCTTTGAATATAAATTAATAATAATTGTAGTATTTGAATAGCCTTATTTGTTATATATATATATATATATATATATATATATATATATATATATATTTATATACATATATATATTTAGAGAGAGAGAGAGAGAGAGAGAGAGAGATTAACATCAAAATTAAAGTACTAAAATTAAAAAATGTGTTTATAAAAACCTTCCTGAATGCAATGAGATAGTTGCAATCCTTATTCGTTATTACTCTGTATTTTATATTGTATATTAAGAGTTGTGCACTTTTAGGCATTGTTAGGGAAAATAATAATAATAAATCTCGTCGAGGATCGGAAATATAGTTATAATTTAAGAATTAATTATAAGTAGGTTTATGAGATTTCTGTTTAGGGAAAATATAAAAAAAATAATAAATAATAAACGCAATGCAATAAATATAATGAAGACGATTCATAATTGAAGACTCTCTCTCTCTCTCTCTCTCTCTCTCTCTCTCTCTCTCTCTCTCTCTCTCTCATTGTTTTAAATCCAGTATTTTAGTTTGATTTCTTGCAGTATTCTTATTACAAATGTTTCGCGAGTGTAATGACATTAGAAGTCGATTGAGCAGCTTATAGCATTAAATACGTTTAAAAATTTGAAATTTAAACATTTAAATTTAAATCGCTCAATAATCGCAATCCATAACACAAAACAACAAAAACTAAAATGAAATCGGTCTTTATATAGAGAAATCCACTCCCTCTTCAAAAGGCAGCGATTTCTGTCAAACGCAGTTTTTCGGTTTGGTTAAAAGTTAAACACGCGTAAAATCGATATCTCGATGTAGTCGTCAACCGCGGTCGATCGATCGGTCGATTGTATCGAGAGATCGCTTCAATACATCATGGGACATCACTATTCAGAAACAAGTAGATACATCACCGCCCCCGTCTGTCGGACTGAATCTTTCCGAGGTGCATCGGACAACCTCACAAAGGCAGTGGGAAAGTTGCTATTGTCTCCATTGGCTTACATTAACATAAAATCGCTAAATAAATTTCCTTTATGTGCATAAAATATTGATATATTATTTTAATAATAATGGTTCAAACATTGACAAAATATTAAAATGTATAAATAATATACACGAAAATATAAAATTTACTCATGAATTTGAAATAAAAAATAAAATAAATTATTTAGATATTACAATTACTAGAAATAAAGAATCATTTGAATATAATATATATAGAAAACCAACGCAGACAAATCAAATAATACCCAATTATTCAAACCATCCATACAACCAAAAAATGGCAGCGCTTTATAATTTACTACATAGAATGCACAAAATACCAATGAGTTTAAATGATCAAATAAAGGAGAAAAATATAATATATCAAATTGGCTTAGAAAATGGATATAAAAGAAAAACTATAGATAAATTAAATAATAATATAATAAGAAAACAGAAACTCGAAAATAATTTTGTACCTAATAAGAGAGAAAATATTTGGACAACTTTTACATTCACTGGTAACGAAATAAATAAAATTACAAGATTATTTAAAGAAACAAATTTACAAATTACATATAAAACCGATAATAAAATTACAAATTTAATAAACAATAACAAAAATCAAAATAATATGCACGAAAGAAATGGAGTATATAACATAAAATGTCAAACTTGTAATAAATTATATGTAGACAAACAAAAAAGAAATTAAAAGAAAGATACAAAGAACATTTAAACGCTTATATCAAACCAAACATATACAAATCCAATTTAGCTACGCATTGTATTAATAATGGACATGAGTTTCCGGAAATAGAAAATATGAAATTAATAAAAGAATTAAATAAAGGATTAAAAATGAATATATTTGAAACATTGGAAATTTATAAGCATAAAGTTAAAGACAAATTAATTGATGAACAAATTCAAGTGAGATCAAGGCACCAAACTATTTATAAAGTCATTGATGTTATAGAAAAATTTACATAAAGTGCAATAATTATAAACATATGATTCTTTGTAGTACATATGATTTAATTTTGTAAAAGTATTTTATTAGATAATTATTTTTCCTGAAGATGCTGATACTTTTTATCGGCGAAAAGCTTTGAATAAATATATTCATTAAAAGTATTCTTGTGTTTGAAATATTTTAAATTTATTAACTATATATACAAGAAAACATATCACCATATTTAATATGTATATATATATATATATATATATATATATATATATATATATATATATACCTTAATTTTATTTTATAGACCGCTCATATATATCCTATTTTATAGCCTGCTCACATACAGCCAACTCCCTTTTTACAGCCTACTCATATACGTCACAAATGATTTACTCTTACTTTATAGCCTACTCAAATAGTACTAATATTTATTTCCTGACTAACAATTATAGCCTACTTTGCCTCTGACTGTATTATGAATTTATTTCCAGTCAACTAAAAGCTAGGATTAGGTGGAACTTTAGTCACCTGTTTAGAGATTGGACCTATTGTTCATGAGTGAAAACATATTTTATTGTAACGAGTTGCTTGCTTAAAACTCCACTCTCAAATGCGCCCTATTTCATGTGAATGCATGATAACGTAGGGTGTTTGTTGTAAAAGACGGTCAGGATGGTTACAATTATTAAACTGTCTAAGGAGTGATTTCAATGTTGTAAATAGTTTGAATCTCTTTGTTTGTGTTTAAATGATACGAAGGTTTACAGTGAGTGAGATAATGTAAGAGTCTTATAAGTTGAATTACGATAGAGGTGACGATAGCTTACTTCAAGGGGGGGAGTAGGATTGTTAAGGCGAACATACGCAACCCCTCCGGACTTCTCACGCATGACAGTAACTCCATCCTTGTAAGACATCGACGGTTCGAGCCGTGCTGATTGAAAAACGTAGATACTGCAATAAATCATGTATCACAGTTTATCATCTCTACAGCTTAAACAAAGTTTCAGCGATACATTTCCCGGTTCCCATCTTTTTTCAGCTTGTTCTAAAAGTCTCTCCGCAGTGATCTTCAACTACCTGCTTCCGTTTACTAACTAGACGTCGCAACTACATGGCGTTAAATGTCGCTGTGTAAAGCTGACAGATAATTTCAACTTGATCCTATTTACAAATGCACTGTGTAAGAACGTATGTTGTCTAGGGATTGGAGGAAATCGAGGCCGGTACATTGACGTTGATGGAAACGAACGTTTTAAGGAAATAATTAAATACAATAATACTTTTGTATTTGACCATTTATCTACAACATACATATAGGCCTTGCTTCCAATGATCTTTATACGTGTTCACTTCCTCCTATGATCACCTATTCACTTTCAGCGTTTACAAAACTCTATGTTTGAATCCTAGGCACCGTATCAGACTTTGGAAATGTCTCTACTTGAGTTCTTCCTTATTGCCTTTCTATTCCAGTTACCGCCTACAAATTTTATTTTAAAAAAATTAAAGTTTACATCAATACAATACTCTGCAATTTAATGCGCAAAGGAGCATATAACCGTAAAAACATTAACAGTTCCAAAAGTCTGTATTTCACGTCCTGACGGACACAATGCAGAGTGTTGAAAGAGACCCTGGATAAGTATGCAGTTTGAGTTATAAAAACTATCAAACCCAGTTCTGTTGAATATTCCAGTTACATATCATACCGTATGCGCCAAAATAATGAATACTTAGACAGTTGTAAGATTTTACTTTATTTTATTTATACAGTTTTACAAGTAAAAGAAGCGAAATCGGCTACACTTGATATAAACACGTTCTATATGACCTCCGTTCAAATTGAGGCAACACTCGTACCATTCTTGAAGGTTTTGCATCATTTTGGGAAGAGGGGTTTTTTCATGCAACAACTTTCAGTGGTTTTAATTTCTACAGACAGTATTTCGGCCACCTGAAAAGATCAAAACTATACCCGATCTTTTGAAATTTTTCAACAACACTAATAATGATAGCGTTATTAGGCGGGTTTTTGTGAAATATTTACTGAAAATGTAATGCAGTGTGTGACAAACGTGGCACACCCGCACGTCCGATTCCAAATAAGTCTCTACGATAAACGATTTCTCTCCAGTAGTTACCACCATGCTAGCAAAAACTAACCTCAAATGATATACAACACGAATACACGGCAACAATCAAAAATCGGCAAACAAGTAAAACTACAGCTAATTTAGTTTCAGTACTGCTTACTTTGGCGCATACGGTACAAAGTAAATGTCACTTAGTAAATGTCACTTAGTACATGTCACTTAGTAAACGTCACTTAGTAAATGTCACTTAGTAAATGTCACTTAGTAAATGTCACTTAGTAAACGTCACTTAGTAAATGTCACTTAGTAAATGTCACTTAGTAAATGTCACTTAGTAAATGTCACTTAGTAAACGTCACTTAGTAAATGTCACTTAGTAAACGTCACTTAGTAAATGTCACTTAGTAAATGTCACTTAGTAAATGTCACTTAGTAAACGTCACTTAGTAAATGTCACTTAGTAAATGTCATTTAGTAAACGTCACTTAGTAAACGTCACTTAGTAAATGTCACTTAGTAAATGTCACTTAGTAAATGTCACTTAGTAAATGTCACTTAGTAAATGTCACTTAGCAAATGTCACTTAGTAAATGTCACTTAGTAAATGTCACTTAGTAAATGTCACTTAGTAAATGCTGTTTTCAACTTATGAGAACATCTGTGCTTGCAGGTAAATAAACGTAAAACAATGACTGCATCTTGAAACTGTCAATAATCTAAATGCATTATTTAACATTCACTTGGAATGCAATTAAGTATAGAAGCAATTATACACTGCTACAATGTAAAATTAAATAGAATCTACTGTCCGATGCGAATATTGTTTGGTAGACGTGTGCTTTGATTGGGGCGACGAGCCGGCGAGCTTCAGTTCTCTTTATTGGTCGAATTCAAATAGTGAATATTTTATAGTGGATCGATGCATTGAGTCAGTGATTGTCCGGTATAAATCCAAACCGATTGAATAATTCTATGCATTTCCCTGACTGAATAAGTATACTGCGCATAGTGAAAACATTTTCTAACCGAACGTTGCAATTTCACGATATGTTTACGTTTCACAGAATTTTATCATAAAACGTATTTTTAAATTGCTTGGTTATCCAGAGTTATAGACAAAATCTATGTGACGGATTTCAGCCAATATTATTTAGATGTAAACACTAAGCTTTTAAAACAAAATCATGATAGGTTTTATCTCAATTTATGTTTTTTTTTCAAAAAATAGGTATACCTTAAAGAACAAAATATTCATTGCCACTACCAGGGGTCGAACCCAGAGACCTTAAGATAACTACTTAACTGCTCTGTTAACTTGACCACTCAAGCGATGATTTATTTCGTTTTAAATAATATTACTTATTTAGTTTTGACACGTAAAAAACATTGAAAACAAAAATAACAATTGGCGATGTAGGTAGTCTTAACGAATACAAAAAGTACATTCGAGAAAATGTACGGAGTCCAATTTATTCTACGTTATCTGTAAAATTTAATTTTATGGAAATTCATACAACAATTTTGTTTCAATTAAAAAAAAACATTCCCAAATATCATAGTTGTCCATATCTGTATCTTTTACTGGCCGTAAATACAGAATAATGCCAAATATTTCAATGTAATTAGTATTCAAACACCACATATTCCTTTCCCCCGCCACTATCTATTTTATATTCATCTGTTGATTTTACTTGCACCTGGCCCTGTAATATTCTTTCGACTCATCTTTGTTTCTCATGCTTTATTTTCAACACCTCTTTATTCTCATGCTTCTCGTTGTCTGTATCTTCTATTACTTCATATTATTTGCTTCTTGAATATTGTGTTCAGTTCTGTTTTCCTTACTCGTAGCGGTTTTTCTTCTTTAGCTTTCACCCCGACACTGCTCGACTTGTCAAATAGCGTTAGTTACACTCTTCCGGACCTTTATTGGAGTGTGGTCACGTAATTAAGCTTACAAAACATAAAACAAAATTCTTGTTTTTTCGCAACGTCCTTGGCACAAAAGCGAATTGTAAAAAAGCATGTCTTCATTAATCGATTATTTGTTCTTTTCGTATTCGGAACTTCGATGACACGGGCGTAAATAGAGTTGCCTGTGAAATGAAAAATAAACTTTTATTTTTTCTCCACCCTTGTAAGGTTTTATTTTTTATAATAATTGTTTTCATGTCCGTAAAGTACTGCATTGCTTATATGATAGGCTTAGAGTCTGCACCTTTCTTTATCTGGTATTTTTCCTTATTAGAACTTTACTGATTATCGATTAAAATATTAGGCCTTGTGTTTTCTGATTTCAGACTAGTCCTGGTATATTACGTTCTATTTTACAGCTTGAATTAAAACACACCATAGATCAATACTCTATACTCTATAAACTCAAAACTCTTGAATAACCTGAGACCATGTTAGATCCCTCCCTGAAACAACGTGTACCTAACCTGTTTGGCAAATATGTAGACATCTCTGATCCAATCATTCCCTGTAACTTTCACGTATTTTGTATTCCAAAGTGGATCACAGCCTACTTAAATTTAAAAAAAAAAATACTCCGCAAAAACAGTCACTGCCTCTTTTTGTGACTCCTAAATCGAGAGGCCGATTTGGTATCGCGGAAAAATAATTATTTGTCGGCAACACCGGCAAAGATTGATTGATTGATCGGAGCCTGACGAAACAGTTGGTCGAGGTCAAGACTCGTCGCACAGCTGTTTTGTCATGGCGGCCATTTTGTACGCGTGATTGACATCCGACAATGTTTGGAGTCACGCTGTTGCGTTTTCATGGAATTATCAACTTGAAGTGACATCGCTCATCCGATTGGCCGGTATTGTTGTGAACGCTTCCATATTGTCTAGATAACAGGTGCCGCCACCTGCATTTCGTGTAAGACCGTCGTACTGTAGATAAAACCGCCATGACAGTTTTATCAGTCGCTGATATTGCGTAAAAATAATGAAACAAGTTACTGGTAACATTTTAAATCGAATTATTATAAATTCACATATTCAATGAGTTTTCATGGGAACTAGTATAGTAATTTTCGACTTCTATAGCAATAACAGTGCTTGCATACAAACTTGCGCTACGCAAACATTATACGCTACATAATTAATCGAGTAAACCTACGAGCGTAAGTAGGTATAAAGGTGTCCTCTCAGCCTAAGTTATATAGCACGTTGCCCATGTTATAGCCTCAATATCAGATTATAGTTTAGCCTCTTTTTGAGAGAAAACTTAAAAAATATCTGAAAACATGAAAATTGTTACTTTTCGAATTATTTCCTTCAAAAATACAACAAAAACCTAAAGTTGATTACAGTAAAAAGGCAATAAAACAGAACGACTGCTTAAAGCAAAAACAAATTAAATAAACTTAAAATATTTTACAAATATAATATGTAAATAATGAGAAAATATATCACAATGTATTTTGAGAGCTTTATAGTAATTAGTTGGAGAAATAAGCTAGTAAGGGGAAGATAGGGAGTTAGAATAGTATCCAACTTGCTAACATTGGTCGTTGCGTTTCTGTGAATCCCAGGGTTGATGATCACAGGATAACTAAACGCGTAAACTATAGTAAACCAGTACTCGTACTCGTAAATAAATATGTAGTTTTATATTATCATTTATTAATATGTACTTAATAATCATATCATAAACAAATTTTGTGTTATAAACAGGTTAGATAGGCTTATAACTAACGTGGCTCAAAAATTGAATCCACAAACAATACAGCCCTTTTAACTGCCTTTTTACTGCCCATTGGTACCCTAAGTACTCCAGTTTACAACGGGAATTAACCTGGGATTTGAAAAAGTACCTACAAATTCTTTGACTCCACCCAGGTTCGAACCCGAAACTTTTAGGTTAGTAATTCGGTGTTCTATGCACTCAGCTGCTTCATCAATATTATTCGGATTTTTTCTAATTCGAAAAGTATTTGTAAAATTTGTTCGCAAAATTCCTGAACGCCTGTAAATAATTGCTTTAGTTAAAAGAGTAGAACAATTTTTCTAATACTGATTAAAATAACACAGTATCTTGACCTGAAACATTTGAGGAAAAGTTATTTTTTCAGCAATATAAATTTAAAATTTTAACAAAAAAAAATTCATTTTTTATGACCGCCTAGAGTACACACAGAAAGATTGGTCACTGAAACAGTATAAATAAGTCTATGAAAAAACCTGTTAAAGAATCTTAGAAAAGTAGAAAAGTAAATATTTAATATATCGCCAGACTGCTTTTCATGTGTTTAAAAATATGTCTATGTAAACATATGGGAAATTGTTCAAATTTATATATATATATATATATATATATAAAGAAATAAAACAATTTACAAATACAAGAATAATTTATTGAATCTACAATTCAAAGATTTTCGTTGGCAAACAGTACCAACATCCTCAGGAATACTAGAGACTTAACATCAACCATACATTTTGATGAAAACGTATGGTTGATGTTAAGTCTCTAGTATTCCTTAGGATGTTGGTAGGCTACTGTTTGCCAACGAAAAGCTTTGAGCTGTAGATTCAATAAATTATTCTGGTATTTGTAAATGGTTTTATTTCTTTATTAATACACAAGAATACATATTATAGTATATATATATCACTTTCACTATATGCACTTAAACAAGAATCTTACTTGGTATTTATGCTCAGGAGTCTACTATAACCCCCGATCAGTGATGCCCGATGATGGAGATACTACCAATCTTTGAAAGTTAACTCCCAAAACACCAAGTAAGATTCTTGTTTAAGTACTAATTCGAAAGTGATAAGTGAATACAAGAAAACAGTGTTGCATAACCTAGGGAAAATATATATATATATATATATAGGCTATATTAAATGATTAAAATTGATAATCCTTTAAATAATATTCAATATTCTAATTATATTCAATAATATTTTAATAGAACTCATTATGGTAATTAATATAATGAATAAAAATAGCGTTCGTAATTACGAGTAGTTAAAGGTAAAAAAATTACTTTACCTTACTCTTTTTTAATTTTGGTGGTAAATTTTTAGTTGTTAAAAAATAACTATATATATATATATATATATATATATATATATATATATATATATATATACATATATACATATAAATATGTTTTACATACCGTATAAAGTTTATATATACATTTATTTTATATACTTTAAATATGGTGATAGGTTTTCTTGTAATATAATAAATGGATAAACATATTATAAGTACAAGAATTGTTTTTAATTTATATATTTCCAAAAGCTTTTCGCTAGTTAATGTATTAGGAAAATTAGTGATAGAACAATTTTTGTATAAAAATTAAATTATATGTACTACAATTCAATGGCGTGTTTATTGGTGTTTATACTTCAATAAACGCTTACACAAAACCGAACATAAACAAATAAAATTTGGCTACACATTGTATCAGTAATGCACACATCGATTCTGAAGTAGAAAATATGAACTTATTTAAAACAAAGGATTAAAAATAATTAGATAAAAACATTAAAAATGTATAACACATGAAGTTGTAGACAAATTAGTTAAGGAACAAATTTAAGTGAAATCAATAGTCCAAACTATTTACATGTTCATTGTTGTTATTGCGAAAATTAAATAGAAGTATGCCTATAAATATCAATAAACTTATGATTGAATTGTAGTATAGGCTACATGAGTTAGTTTTTATAAAACAATTGTTAAATAACTTTTTTTTAATGATAATATATTAATTAAAGAAAGGCTTTGAAAAATATATAAATTTCAAACTATTCTTATACCTAATAAAGGTTCAATCATTTATTATATTACAAAACCCGTATTATCACAGTTATTATTATATATACATGAAATAAGTGAATAGTATTTTTATAATAAATAAAACATTTAACTGAAAGTTAGGCATATGAAAAACCCAAGGTAGTTTTTTAAACATTTACTAATTACGAACGCTACAAGTTAAATGAAATTTTAATTAAATAATTTTGTACGCAAAATAATTAGTGACAACAATAGTGTTTCGCTTATTTAACTTGCATAGCGTAGGGAAATCAGTAATGTATTGGCGCTACAAATGCAGTTGTTCTGGACGACCATAAATTTCGTAGGGAGCGTTACTCGTTGTAAAGTGGAGGTATGTTTGGTAGCAGAGTGTTTGTATGATGTCTGATTTGTTCGTGTCGAGTATTTATAGGCGTTGCGACTTCTCTGATAAATAGTTCCACTCCCGGCCCCATTGACCGGGCATACGGTAAGCTCGCATCAGATTCTATCTGTGAAAACACGAGGTTCGCGGGTTCTTATGTTAACAACAGTATTAATCAAGGCCCGTTCGACCGCTTCCCAATAGACCCGACTTCGCGTCCAGTTAATGAGATTCATTTGTAACGGTTTTTCTTTATTTTAAAACCCGTTTCATCTGAAACCAAATTTACTTGGCTGCAAAAGTCCCACAGTCCGCTATGGCCATGCGCAGTGCCATTGCTTAGGTCCAAGAAGCACTACTGAAATGACTAAGCTATGAATCTATAGGGACTAAGTTTGTATTATACAATGCCAACTAGATGTTATCGGAACGAATAAATTTATATTTAATTATTTCCTTTTATATGGCTCTTTATTCATTTACGTGTTGCGTTAGTGATTTAAAAACGCTTATGTTGCGTGCGTGCGTGTTACGCAGGCAAAAATATATCTACTATTAATGTGCAAAACTTTTAATTAATTAATCGTCTTCTTTGAAAATGTCTGTTCATGTTGTAGTGTTATAAAAAACTGTTTAAAAGACTTCTGGAAAAATTATCTACTATATTCAAGTAGAAAATACATGGCCAACTCACACGCACACACGCACACACACACACACACACACGTGCATACACACACACGCACACATACACAGACACACACAAACACACACCCACATACACACACACACACACACACACACACACACACACACACACACACACACACACACACACACACGTACCTACACACACACGCACACATACACAGACACATACAAACACACACCCACATACACACTCACACACACACACACACACACACACACACACACACACACACACACACACACACACACACACACACACACACACACACACACATATATATATATATATATATATATATATATATATATATATATATATATATATATATATATATAAATAATATTAGGTGATATTTTAGTAATATATTTTGGAAATATTAGTAAAAGGAATAATAAAAATTAAACCAATTTCAATAATAAAAATTTTAATTCCACAAATATATGACAGGAAAATAATATAAAAAATGTCACTTTATTGGAAGCGGGTTTGGAACTACAATCACAAAGTAATACATTTGAAAACAAATTAATCAAGTAATTATTTCTTTTTCGTATTTAAAATTCGTTTTCTACTAAATTTCTGAATTTTCTATATTACAAATTTCATATCGGTTACGTTATCGTGGTTAAAGTGCGCATGGAATCACATTCACCGAGTCGTCGTTTTTATTAGCCCACTGTTGCTGGAGACAACACTTAAAGTTACGGAGATGATCCGCTCGCGCTGGCCCAAACATTAAACCTTGATAACTCTTAATGTCAGAAATTTACACAAGGACCTAATGCGTTTCTAAATTCTTTAGCCGACCATTTTGAAAATGGCTCTCATTTATAAAACGTTCAGAATGCTCGGTTCCCCATTGTGTTCGGATTCTCCAATCCCGATCTGAGGTGGAGGCATTGTATTCAGATAACGCATATAAAATACTGAGATAAATGAACAGAAAGCTTCTTCTTTTTGTCCCGGCCTTTCCGAAGATATTCGCGTTCGTGTTTGTGTGTGTGGACACCAGAGGTCAGGACGATCTTTGTTCAATACCGGCTGTTTCATTTGTCCCACTTCATTGAAACGTTTTCCCTTTTGTTTATTTCATTACGTTTATACTGATATATATATATATATATATATATATATATATATAAACATATTGCTATACTTATATATATATTTCTTTTAATATTTTTTGTTCTGTAAGATAAAATAGAATTTTGTGACGTGACTGAATTATATTTTTCAATTTCATTTTTTGTAATAATAACCTTATTATAATAAAATATTGTTTCCGTACATAACTTAAGTTGTTACCATCAAATCTAATGTGACGTTTGTGAACAACATGGTTAAAACAGAGAGAAGTTTTCCCAAAAATTACCTCTTTTCTACTAAGTTCTACTTATTTTCATATTTTATGTTTTACTAATCTTTTTAGAACTAATCTTTTTAGAATGTATTTCTCCCTTGCTGTTTTAATAGTACGATGTATATATATATATATATATATAGGAATATATAGGATGTGTGTGTGTGTGTGTGTGTGTGTGTGTGTGTGTGTGTGTGTGAATTATTAGAGAGCTTGCTAATGATTTCAATTCCTTCTACTAGTTTACACTCTCGATAAATTTATATCTTCAAATTGTAAATTGTAAATAAAATACTTTTTTTCATCCACTCTGGTTACAATAAATTTTTTTCGAAGTTGTAGTGGATGACACTTGTAGTTAATAAAGTTTTTTCAAATATTATTAATTTAATTTAATTATTTTATTATAGTTTTATAAGTGAGAAAAACATTTCACAAAAGGGACAAAGTATGCAATATATTGATTTCATCCTATTTGGGTTAAAATAAGTGATTTCATGAAACAGCTGATTTTACGTTACAGGTTACATTTTAGAATAGCAGTTTTAACGCATTGGTTATGTTACTTTATTTATAGACTTTTGATTTCTTTATATGATAAAAACTAACTGAAATAAGATTTTACTTTGCTGACCTAAGTAGGAACTTACTTTAAAATATTTTTTTCATATTTCTTGCTTCTTAGTATATTTTATTATTTTATAAGATTGCATTTGGTACTCCATAAGCCTTTAACAGTATTAGGCCAATAAAATCTCCACAGAATCTGTGATTTCATAGCGTATACTACGTCCATTACATGCCCTTATTTAGCACTTAAACGGACTTAATCGTTGTGCGGTTGTAGTTTAGGGAATATTCCCTCGGATCGCTTTACCTCCAGAGAAATCGTACCGTATAGGATATTACTCAACAAAAAACTGTGACAACACAATTACCTATTTTGGTTCATATCGCATTGCCTTACTTAATAACTGCACTATACTCAATATCTTTACAATTCATTGTGTATAAAAATTTCAATATTATTCATACAATTTGTAATTATTTATAGAAAAAAAGTTAATGGAAGTGTATAAAAGCATTATAGCGTTTATAGAAACATCAAGTTAGGCCTAAATTGTAATCACTTATATTTTTTTTTATTCAACATAATTTGTATCAGGTGTGTAATATTTAGGCTATTAAAAACCGAAAGTTTCTAATTAAATAAATTCATTATATTTTTCAATTCTTTCTATTGCTTCACCTACATCTTATATATCTTGTCCATATTTTCAATCAAATGTTTTTATACATCCACTCAAGTTGAAATACATTTTTTTAATCTTTTAGTAAATCACACTCTTTCAAAATATAATGTATTAAATAAACTTAATTAATTAATTTTAGTTTTATATGGGAGACAAACTTTTCACAAGAAGTGTGCAATATTTGGTTTTCTTCCCATTTACCTTTAAAATAACCGATAACATATATTTCATATATCAGTTGATTTTATGTTATAGGTTATGTGGTAAAACAGCTCTTTTAACGCATAGCTAATGTTACTTTGTTCATAATAACTGAAATTATTTAATAAAAAGTAACAAAAATAAAGTTTTTTCGTTGTTGACCTATGTAGGAATTTACTTTACACAATTTTTGTTTTTGATACTTGTTATGATTATAAGTACAAAATTAATATTTCCTAATATAGACCTATGACAGATCACAGACAATTTTTTTCTTTTTTAAATTAACTGCGATCTGTCATTAGCCTATATAAAAAAAATTATTAGTTATTAACAGACATTAAATAAAAATACAAAATTAAAGTTTTAACAATGTTGTACCAAACATACGTTGTGCTTAAATTTCCAGTCAAGATTTCACAGTCTGTTCAAATGGCCATTTCTAGCGGTGCGATACCTAAATGTATAGTAACTGCATTGTACATAAATATTCAGGGCTGTTAGATTCATGTACTTTACTAATGTAAGTTTGTTGATAGGGATAAAAGTCGTATAAAATACAATACATTTGTGTGTTTAAAAATAATTCTCAAGAAAAATAAAATAAGAACTTTTTTAAAAACGTATAAAAATTATGCTACTGTTAAAAAAACACATATAATAATTATCTATTGAAAAAAGTAATTTATTTAATTTAATTAGAGAAATAATATACCTCTGATATATCATTTCCTTTAAAATATTGCTTAGGCAATTTATAATCCAATTATATCATATTGTTTAAATATTTATATGTAGCATATTAAAATTCTATCGCTTAACCGTATTAATAATCCTTGCAAGAGATGAATAAAGAATAAGACGTATCACTTTTATTATATTGAAATCTTATTTTCCATTTACAAAGATAATTTATATGCTAAAATAATAACTAAGTTGCAATAACTTGTAAGTATTATTACAGGTTAAATTTATAGGCTTATGTAGAGTATTAAGTCTAAAGGTTATAGACCTTGTAAAATTACTATATTCCGAAATTAGAACAATTATGAAATTAATAAAAAAATGAATCTAAAAGATTTGTGTATTTTTTCTTCGGTTTAATATTATCTAATGTCACTGTGGTTTTCTAAACCTATTGGAGTTTACCTTAAAAGGTGTAACTGTTGAGTATTGGTTTTTGCTTTATATAAATAAAACCCTTTAGCCACATAAACGTTTTATTTTAACCCTTATGTACATTTCGATTGCAAAGCAATCATCTTCAGAGGAAATTATTACAAGAACAACGTATAACAAGGAGAGTTTTTCTTGTCATAATTTCCTATAAAGATGATTGCTTTGAAATCGAAATGTGCATTACGATGTATATAATATGTTTTTGTACTTAAGAGGTGTATATATTTTACATTTTAAACGATTTTTATTCATTATATATATATATATATATATATATATATATATATATATATATATATATAATTTTTAAGTTCATTATTAGAATGTAAGGAGTGTAAGTTTCATATGCATGTACATCTACAAAACAGTAATTTACGCCAAAGTCGATAGCATTAAGCCTATCGACTTCTGCAACGACTTCTTATTGTATAACTGACAACGTCAGGCCACGTTAGCGTTGTTAACGTGTGTTCGCGGAGTTATGACAGGAAGTTTCACGGACCACCTATAGTGCGATGACTGGGTGGGTGGTTCCGACACTGTTATTGTACCAAGTACATGCTGACGATGTGCCGATACCGTCTGCATACATTAACTGCCACCAGCAAAACAAAATGACGCCCGTTCTCTTCTCCAGAGTGCTTAACGATACGACATTATCTGAAACTTACATAACGGTAACGTAGCAAACCTATCTACCGTTCCTGTAACTTGCTGGCGTTAAAGTCACTACGGTTGTGTTTATAAATAAATTCATATTCTGTGGTGACGAAATAAAGATTTTCTACTAATAATCTAATAAATTAAAAGACAAGGTAAGACAAAAAAGGGTTAAAATCATATTTTGAAAATAGCGTGTTTGAAAGTACTCTAAACATTTGAAATGTTCCAAAAGAAAATCATTCAATAAATTTGTTTTTAAGTGTCTTGAAGGTACCTATTTTAATGAATTTATTGTTGATTTTATAGCCTATATATTGTAATACAAACACTTTACTAACAAAAATGTTTTACTTATGTCTAAAGCTTTACGCCAACTTATAAACCTGCAATTATCAAAATCTACATAATCAATATAATGAATGTAGTGAACGATTAAATTTCAAGTTATCAAGAAGTTATGCTGTATTGATTATGTAATATATTGATGTAAGCCGGCGGAAAGCTTTAGAATTTTAGAAAGTTAAAATATTTGTTACTTAAGTGTTTCTATTATAATAAAAATACATACAAAATATAATAAGAAAATTTTAACTGAGATGGCTTGTGATATAACGTTTTAAATAAATTAATAATTGCAGGCTCTTTAAACAATATACTTAATTGTCATATGCGTTTCTTTGACTTAGCTCATCATTATCACCAGGGAATACTACTACAAATTTACAACTGCAGAATTAAAAGAGGATATTATTAGATTAATATCGGAGGATAAATCGGTTTTAGGTATTGTAGAGTGGCTCAAAATCATCATTTAACACAACGAATTGAAAATAAAACAAAAATATACTGGTTAAATTTGGCAATAAAATCACTAGTCTATATTCTACACAAGCCAGTTACAAGCACTTGATGTTATGTCTCAAGATTGTTAGAAATTTTAATATCCTTATGTTAAGTTGTAGTCGTGAATTTGTAGTAGTATCACTGATGATGACCACATAAGTCATTGAAATGTATATGAAAATAAAGTTAATTGATTTGTGAATTCGTTAGAGGTATTTATTTATAGGATATTGTTTCCACAAATAATATTATTTTTATATGTAATACATGGGTTATTTATAGTTTAAGTTTTATCTTGTATATCTGGTGTTTTATGTGTTACTTTTTCATCAATCTAATGCAGGCATGCATTTGTTATTTTCTTTGGTATTTCAAACGGAAAAACACAATTTTTTCCGAAGTCGAGCTTGTGTTCTGTTGCTTAATTGTCAATAGCGATTACTCCGACTTCAATGGACCACGCTTTTATTCTATTTTTAATATTATAAAATTTGTAGTTCTATTAATAGATTTATCGTAGCCTGGTTTCTTCTTAGTTTTGTTTTCCTGTCATTGTTTTTATTAGTCTTACTATACTTTTACCGCTTATTCACTTGTATTATGTAAACGTTTTCTGTTTAAAAGTAGTTCCTACAAACGGTTACCATACACGAAAATATTCCGTTCTTGATTGCTTTCATCCTTGTTTCTATTAACTCTTTTTATACAACAATTCTACTTATTCCGATATTTCCTTTTTGTATTTCTGCCACTAATGCTAATTTGTTTTATTTACGTTTCATAAATTAATAAAATTACCAACAAAGATATATTATTATAACTGGTTCTCTTACCAAATAACAGAGGGTACGCCGTAATTGGTTATTGCCACAGTTTCAGAGAATCGAAAACTTTTAAAGTTTTTCAGCATAAACAGTTCATCTTCCGGACAAAGAAATTAATGTTGTTTAATTGCGAATCTAGATAAGTTCGTCGATGATTAGTAGATTTATTTGAACGCATTCTTTCTGTTGTCTCAAGGATGCCCCTCATAAAAGTGTAAATGTTGCCTCACTACGTCGGCTCACTACTGGTTGTGCCGCCCACCTAAACACATACAGTACGGCAAATCAAGCCGTACTCCGCCGCGTAAAATAAACAGTCCATTATGATCGACTCGAGGTGGTAATAAAAACACGATAAAGCCCGCTTTATCTTCTCGTTACAAGAAACACATTTTATTTCTTGGTCTCCATATTAGCGGCCTAGCTGAGTACTTGGAGAGGGAATTAAATGGATTTGTGCAAGGCTGTAATGAAGCCGATTGATGTCACACCTCTATAACAACGGATTGTAAAGTTCTACAGTGAAAATATATTGTATGAATACATGTAATGTATAGAACTGCGTTAACGACATAACCTTACCTTCTCTATTAGTGTTTTGATAAAGTACTAATGTCTTATAGTATTCGTTGAGTACATTATTTCTCTGAATACTTTATTCCTCTATGTACTTTATAGTACTCCTTAAGTACATTGTTCCTGTAAGTAAGAAAAAGTATTACGTAAGTACCTTATTCCGAAAAGAAATACTTTAATTTATAGGCTATTACTTTCATTTAAGTTACCTTACAATATTCCCTATGTAGGCCCTACCCTATTCCCTGTAAGTAAGTAATACTATTCCTTAGGAACGGTATTCCCGTAAGTACCTCACAGTATTCATTAGGTACATTATTTCTCTAAGTACCTTACAGCATTCATTCAACACCTAATCCCTGTAAGTACCTTATAGTATTCTTTACGTACGCTTAACTTTATTCCTGCATATAAGTAACATTATTCCTTAAGTACTGTATTCCCAAGTACCTTACAGTTTTCCTAAAGTATCTTATCCCTGTAAGTACCTTATAGTATTCTTTACGTAGGCCCTACTTTATTCCTGCATATAAGTAACATTATTCCTTAAGTACTGTATTCCCAAGTACCTTACAGTTTTCCTAAAGTATCTTATCTCTGTAAGTACCTTATAGTATTCTTTACGTAAGCCCTACTTTATTCCTGTATATAAGTAATACTATTCCTTAAGTACTGTATTCCCGTAAGTACCCTACAGTTTTCCTAAAGTATCTTATCCCTGTAAGTACCTTATAGTATTCTTTACGTAGGCCCTACTTTATTCCTGTATATAAGTAATACTATTCCTTAAGTACTGTATTCCCAAGTACCTTACAGTTTTCCTAAAGTATCTTATCCCTGTAAGTACCTTATAGTATTCTTTACGTACGCTTAACTTTATTCCTGTATATAAGTAACATTATTCCTTAAGTACTGTATTCCCAATTACCTTACAGTTTTCCTAAAGTATCTTATCCCTGTAAGTACCTTATAGTATTCTTTACGTAGAAACTACTTTATTCCTGTATATAAGTAATACTATTCCTTAAGTACTGTATTCCCAAGTACCTTACAGTTTTCCTAAAGTATCTTATCCCTGTAAATACCTTATAATATTCTTTACGTAAGCCCTACTTTATTCCTGTATATAAGTATTACTATTCCTTAAGTACTGTATTCCCAAGTACCTTACAGTTTTCCTAAAGTATCTTATCCCTGTAAGTACCTTATAGTATTCTTTACGTAGGCCCTACTTTATTCCTGTATATAAGTAACATTATTCCTTAAGTACTGTATTCCCAAGTACCTTACAGTTTTCCTAAAGTATCTTATCTCTGTAAGTACCTTATAGTATTCTTTACGTAAGCCCTACTTTATTCCTGTATATAAGTAATACTATTCCTTAAGTACTGTATTCCCAAGTACCTTACAGTTTTCCTAAAGTATCTTATCCCTGTAAATACCTTATAATATTCTTTACGTAAGCCCTACTTTATTCCTGTATATAAGTATTACTATTCCTTAAGTACTGTATTCCCAAGTACCTTACAGTTTTCCTAAAGTATCTTATCCCTGTAAGTACCTTATAGTATTCTTTACGTAGGCCCTACTTTATTCCTGTATATAAGTAACATTATTCCTTAAGTACTGTATTCCCAAGTACCTTACAGTTTTCCTAAAGTATCTTATCTCTGTAAGTACCTTATAGTATTCTTTACGTAAGCCCTACTTTATTCCTGTATATAAGTAATACTATTCCTTAAGTACTGTATTCCCAAGTACCTTACAGTTTTCCTAAAGTATCTTATCCCTGTAAGTACCTTATAGTATTCTTTACGTACGCTTAACTTTATTCCTGTATATAAGTAACATTATTCCTTAAGTACTGTATTCCCAAGTACCTTACAGTTTTCCTAAAGTATCTTATCCCTGTAAGTACCTTATAGTATTCTTTACGTAAGCCTTACTGCATTCCTGTATATAAGTAACATTATTCCTTAAGTACTGTATTCCCAAGTACCTTACAGTTTTCCTAAAGTATCTTATCCCTGTAAGTACCTTATAGTATTCTTTACGTAGGCCCTACTTTATTCCTGTATATAAGTAATACTATTCCTTAAGTACTGTATTCCCAAGTACCTTACAGTTTTCCTAAAGTATCTTATCCCTGTAAGTACCTTATAGTATTCTTTACGTACGTTTAACTTTATTCCTGTATATAAGTAACATTATTCCTTAAGTACTGTATTCCCAAGTACCTTACAGTTTTCCTAAAGTATCTTATCCCTGTAAGTACCTTATAGTATTCTTTACGTAAGCCCTACTGCATTCCTGTATATAAGTAACATTATTCCTTAAGTACTGTATTCCCAAGTACCTTACAGTTTTCCTAAAGTATCTTATCCCTGTAAGTACCTTATAGTATTCTTTACGTAGGCCCTACTTTATTCCTGTATATAAGTAACATTATTCCTTAAGTACTGTATTCCCAAGTACCTTACAGTTTTCCTAAAGTATCTTATCCCTGTAAGTACCTTATAGTATACTTTACGTAAGCCCTACTGCATTCCTGTATATAAGTAACATTATTCCTTAAGTACTGTATTCACAAGTACCTTACAATTTTCCTAAAGTATCTTTTCCCTGTAAGTACCTTATAGTATTCTTTTCAGTATTGAGGGAGTTTCTTTGTAACATGGCAATACCCGACACCTTGATGTAAATAGTTAAGTATTCTACCAACTAGACGTTTCACTCACATTTTAGAGTACATTATTGTTTAATATATTCGTGTATATTGTGTAAGTTTAATGCAGAGACTAGTATATAATGCCTTAAGAGAGTATAAGTATGCCATATTTTACATGTAAAATGTATTTTATTCGATCAAATTCTAGACGAGATTCTGGCGAAACGTAGGAGCTGCGTTTCTAATGCAAAATGTATTCCAGGTACTAACTATGCGTTATATATATATATATATATATATATATATATAAATATATATATATATATATAAAGCCTACTAATTTATATCACAAAATTAATATAAATTCTTAGAAACAGACGTACAATAAAACTAATATATATATATTCTTGATATTTAACGTTATCCATTGTTTTTCCGTTGCACTGACTTTATGAAGTTAATATATTACTATTGTAAGTAATTTTATCCACCATTACTCAAGGTAAAATTATTGCACTTAATGGTGGATAAAATTACTTACAATAGTAATATATTAACTTCATATATATATATATATATATATATATATATATATATATATATATATATATATATATCACACAAACATACATTTCCTAAATTTACTAATAAAATAGAAGATTGATGTAATAACAATAAAAATCTTAAGAAATAACCAATCATTGTATCAAATGTATAAAATATCTAACATAAAGGTATAGAAAAGAAGTAAAGAATATTTAATTAGGAAATATTAATATTCGATTAATAAAAATGTGACTATATTTATGATTGGCTTTGTAAAATGCCCATTGTAAATATTAATATATCACTAATTACATAAATTATCAATAAACACTAAAACACAAACACACACCCGCACACCCAACCACCCACCCACCCAACCACACACACACACACACACATACACACACACACACACACACACACACACACACACACACACACATATATATATATATATATATATATATATATATATATATATAATCAACTAAAAGTTACAAGATTTGTTATATTCGATTAACTATATTAAATAAACCAAATATTTGTTTCATATAATATTCTTAAATAGAGCCGTAATATATTAGTATGTATTAAGGAGGTGGCCAACGTTTTGTCCCATAAACATGTGGAATTGCTTAACTTGAATCGACCATTGGAATCAAAGTTCAGAGCTGCTTATAAATAGCCTCAGCGCGCATGCTCCGCAGAATCCAAACTCGGACTTATTCATGACAAGTTCAGATATTTTTTTAAGTTGAGATGTCCGAATACAAAGGACGCTTCAGATTATATCCGATCGACTGTTTATAAATCCGATCACAGTAGGTATGTTTTGTCTGTTACGTTCCCCACTCGGGCTCACTACAGACTCTTCTTTTTGAATAATGCATACCTTATAAATCGACAGGTAAGGTCGGAGTGCCTGAGCATGTTTTATTACCTCCTCGACTAAAAGAAAATAAAACCCGCCTTCCCATTGCTCCTTCGGTTTTGTGTTTCGGCCTGTGCAGGTTATCTGTGTTACTCTCTTTTATTGGTCAGCATGCCATGCCACGTGACTGTACCAATAGTCATTAATCCCGATCGCCCCTTCCACAGATTCAAATATCTCAGATTATGTTTCTAGTTTTGTGGAACCGATGAGTTCAGGCAACTTCAGTGAACAATGTGGCTTGCTTCGTTTAACAATGCAATAAACAAGTATTTAAACAAATATATTTAAAGTCAATTCCTACTTAGGTCAACGAATACAAATTTTGATTTAGTTACTTTTTAATAAATAAATACAGTAATTTAAATACAGAAGCTAAATATTTAAAGACAATTCCTACTTAGGTCAACGAAGTTTGATTTAGTTACTTTTTAATAAATAAATACAATAACATAAATACAGAAGCTAAATATTTAAAGTCAATTCCTACTTTGGTCAACGAAGACAAATTTTTATTTAGTTACTTTTTATTAAATATTTACAATTATTATACATAAAGTAGCATAACATATTCATTGGAAAAGCTGTTCTACCACCTAACATACCATAAAATCAGCTGTTTAAATAAATCATATGTTATTGCTCATTTTATGCTAAATGGGATGAAATAACAATTTCCATACCTTTTGTGTTTTTCTCCCATAAAAAACTAAAATGAAATCATTAAATTTAATCAATGAAATATTATTTGGAAAAAACTGTATTAACATGTGTTAATACAAAACAGATAAATACAAAAGTGTTATCTATTAAAAAGTTTGAAATATTATATTTAAATTAGAGTGAATGAATAAAAAGTAGGCCTATTTTATTAAGATAATAATATTATTAAATTTAATAAACGAATGAAGTATATTATATCAAGAGCGTGAGCTAATAGAATAAATGGGAAAATAAAAATGATTAGTTCTAAAGACCTTCACCTTTAAATTAATAAATAAACTCTCTCAGAATCCATTTTAAATATTTCTTACTTTGTACAAACAAAAATCTAATATATATTTTTGACCAATTCCCCTTATTTTGGAATGTTTAAGATTTATGCATTCACAGATACTCTTGTAAATCTTTTTTAGTTAACAAAGAATTTCATTTTTATTCGTTTTGAAATATATTATTTTAAAATAATTTCAAAACAAGAAAAGTAATTTTAAATGTGTAGTACATCTTTAAAATTTGATAAAATTTGGAAAATTATTTTTCAGAAAGAATCCCTTACTCTTGTGTGATTTAGCTCGTCGAAGATTATTGCAGTATATTATTTTATTACTAAATACGTATAATAAAATATGTGTACAATGTATTCAGTTAGATAAGTTGGATTATTAAAAAAACCGTCAAGGTTGCTAACGTAGACTAAACGAATAAAGTAATGAAGTAGATTTCCTCCAGTGTAGGGGCGAAGTCTATACAGATATACGGGTTTATAAATTGGTTTACATACAGAAGAAACATTGTTGTTTCGAATGTTTGTCTCCATATTCTTCGATATAAACTAGTATCATTCGTATTATACTTAGTAATTACTTCTGTTCTTTATTACTAAGTTCTCTACAAGTTCTTAATTGCTCGACAAGTTCTCTGTATTTCGTGTCACCCTTTAGGTCAGGGGTGAGACCCTTTCGTTCTCAAACTGAGGGTGCGTTGTTATGGTCTCTGTAGTCAGGGATATGAACTCTGGAGCATAGGTAAGGGTCTTATTTTATTATTAATATATATATATATATATATATATATATATATATATATATATATATATATATATATATTATAACTTAACTTTTGTTAATATAAGTTACTTTTATGTTATATAATTACCTTACCTATCTAATGTCACACCTTCAGGTTTATAAATAGTTAACACTCATATAAGATTTTAACATCACTTGCATTTATTTCTCTACATTTAACTCTACACATTATACCAAATTTATATTAACATTTTTCAGTGACAGGGTTGATTTCTTAACTCACATACAATTAATAAAAGGTGGACTTTTGAGGCTTTAGGTTTTCTAATAAAATAACATAACATAGTTTAATAAATTCGGTATTAAATTTTGTTCTTGCTCTCGGGTCGCTATTACGGGAGCTTTTTTTCTTAAGTTAGAAATGGTGAAACTAGATCAATTTTTATAAATTGCAATGAAATTAAAATTGTTCTGAAATTTACTAAATTATAGATGTCTATTGGCTAAACTTATATCCAAAGAATACTTATGGATTTGTAGAGCTCCTGGAATCTTGGCCGTTGTTACCTTCTACGCTTACACTTGACACACAAAAAACTTACTTTCTTAATTCTTTACAAAAAAAACTCTTACGTGGCACTTTTTTAAAATTTACCTCTTTTAAAACTATAAAACTCTTTACTTATTTTAACAATTTACCCCTTTTACAACACTGCCACCTTTTGTCCTCACCAATCCGTCTTCCCTCTTCTGAAGCTCCCTTAAAACTTATCCCTCTTCCTGATCATTTTAGTTTTTATGAAAATCCCTAATCTCTCCCTCTACCAACACATTCTTTTTTAGTTTCCCACAGCTTTCACAACTAAGCCACCTAACGGTACGGTGTTATTTCCCAGGTTATCGGTTACTGGAATTTCTCGTCTTAGCAAGCTTGGACCCTTTCTATTGTCAATGGTTGCCCGCACACAGTTTATAGCTTCCCTGGAAAAGAATAATGGAATGGTACCTGCTTGTCGGCACCTTACAAACTATTCGTATCTTTCTTTGCTTAATCCTTCTACAGATAATTATTTTACCTACGAACTAAATTTATTCTAAAGCCTCATACGTTATGTTATAATATATATATATATATATATATATATATATATATATATATATATATATATATATATATATAAGGTCATTTTGTTCATTTTATTGTGAAAATTATGGTATACTCGTATGTGTCGTCAGTCTTCTAAAAAGCTTAAAAATGAAACCAAGTAATTAATAGTTTTCGAAAGTCGACTGGCAAATATACCAAGTAAGATTGTTTAGGTACATTAAATTTTTGCATGCTTTTAATTTATACAACAATGGTTTATACGTACTACATAATATGTATATTGTTGTTCTCTCGGTTTTGCTGTTGTTTATATTATATTATTCATTATATTTCAGATGAATTATAACTCTCACCATGTAGATGGGTTTATTTTATTAAGTTTTGACTAAAATTGCATTGGAAATTTTTTAAAGTTATACATAATTTTGTTTTGAGTGTACTTCTAATTTTCTGCTTATTTATAATTCAATATAATAAAATTGTTCTCAGGGTTGATAAGGGCAACGAAAAGTTGCACTAAATGATAAACTTTTGACTCGATATTCAACCGTCTTGCATTTATTCAATAATTATGTCGAGTGTCAAATAAACATGAATAGGTTCTATTTTCTTTTATCACTTACTTATAGTAATTATTTTTTAAAGTAGATTCATCACAACTGCTATCTAGCTTTTTTTTAAATAGCTATATTTTACTGTAGATCCACTGTAGTATAAAATAGTTTTCTGTACGAAATATAAAGAGACCTCTATTCTATACAGTTTCATGCTTGTTGGTGAGTTGAGGTTAACTTTGTATTTTCTTGTTTAATTTTTTTTTTTTCTAATCTTACTAATTTGAATGGTGTTGGAAAACAAACTAAGTAAAAGTTCGGTATGGTAAAAATTATACAACTTGATGAAATTTATTAACTGGAAGAATTCTAAATCAGGTTATAAATTTAAAAAATCCGTCTCGCCAATGACGTGTTAGAATTTCCGATGTCCGTAAATCCCGTCATACCCCGACGTCTCTGGGGAGAAACTACTGCGTATCGATCCGATCAGGGCATGCGCAGAGCAACCGTTCTTGAGATGCTATCAAGTTGCGGGCGCTCTTTCCATCTTCTTGCTTCTCATAAGATTAAACGCACCATTGCCAAACGGGCGATATAAAACCCATATCTAAAATATAGGCAAAAATCTAACTAATCAGATAAATGTTCGTGTCGGTCAATAGCTAGTTTGTTGTCCTCTATTTTACCTTGTTTTAAACGAATAAAAACGTTTTCAGAAGATTTATATTTATGAAGGCATTAAAATTACTTCTGAAACAATTTGGTTTATTACAATATCGTTCTGAGTACCAGAGTGGATATTTCGGACCGAGAACTAAGAACTAACCCTGGTAGTAAATAGCCTATAGCTGGAAGCAATAACATTTAACAATTAAAGACAACTCTAGCTTAAAGAACTATCCACATCAATTGAAAGTATAATTTAACGTATTTAAAAAGATACGACACATTTACCAACAAATATTTAGGCAATAAGGTATTTTTAATATAAACGTGAGCTTGCGCAGTTATAAAATGATCCTGGGCCAGCAAACATACACTGAAATGAACAGTTATTCCAGACTTGTAAAGAGATAATATATTTTGTTATAACCAGTTGTAATAAAAAAATTGGACATCTCCACATTGTGAAATGAAGAATTAAATTTTATGGATATAATGGTTGTAGATTTCTTTAAACAAAGGCACAGTTTGGGGGGTTATACCCTAAAGGGTTATAAATGTACTTTTTATTCCTTCATAGGGTGGAAATATGTTTAAAATTTTCCACTTAAAAAAATATAAAATTAACCCTTCAAGAAGAAATTCAAGTATCAAAACTTCAGAATATTTCCCGTGTAAAACAAGTTGACAGTAAACTGAGTGCTTCTAAAAGGTCAACAAATTCTGAAACCATGAAACTACCCTCAGCTAACCAATGGAGAAATAAGTGTTGTCTAAGATTGGACACCAGATGTGAGAGTGGCCTCATATTCTTTCTCCGAGGGTTAGATCATCCGCCCCACAAACGAAAAGGTGCCTCCATTTTGCTTCAATAGGAGAAATTTACCTATATCCCTTTCTGTCAATTCCAACCTCTATTCGAAAACACTGATGGAGTTTTTACACTTCCACTACATAAATGTGAAAATTTAAGCTGTCAAGTCTAGCATCTCAATCGAAGTACTCATCTCTGAGTATTTATTGCGTGTATTATGTCCGCATAATACTTCAATGCTTGAAACCTTCTTTGACTAAGACTGAAGAAAATTTGAGAAACAACACGTATGAAATCATCTAAATGGCCTTCTTATTGCTTATGTACCATTGACGATTAAGCCTTTATTGAACCAAGGACAATGAACTCTCAAGGTCTCACGGGATGGATTTATATCAGCATAGAACGAAGTCTTGAGTCTCAGGGTCGATCTTTAGGTATGACCAACCGGAAGTGGATACACGTTCGATTGCACTACCTGGACCGAACTAGTCAGACAGAATATAGTAGGTACGGAGATCCAGTTATTCAGAGGTTCTTCTAGTTCCGAATTGTTCTGGAGAAACTGCATGTCTGGCTCGAGTCGTCTCGAGCCAGTGGAGACCAGTGGTCACCGGTCCAGGTGTCACAGTAAGTTCGCAAGACTATTGCATACTGGTCTGGTCAATATCCCCTGTCCGTCTCGGGATTAACGCTAATCATCCGGACGGAGGTAACGAGTTTGAGGTTGGAGTTCGTCTCGACCCAGTGGAGGGCCGATCACCGGTCCAGGTGTCTCAGTACATTTTCAAGACTATTGCATACTGGTCTGGTCGATCTCCCTGTCCGTCTTGGGATTAACGCTAATCATCCGGGCGGAGGTAACGAGTTTGCGGTTGGAGTTCGTCTCGACCCAGTGGAGGGCCGATCACCGGTCCAGGTGTCTCAGTACGTTTTCAAGACTATTGCATACTGGTCTGGTCGATCTCCCTGTCCGTCTCGGGATTAACGCTAATCATCCGGGCGGAGGTAACGAGTTTGAGGTTGGAGGTCGTCTCGACCCAGTGGAGGGCCGGTCACCGGTCCAGGTGTCACAGTAAGTTCGCAAGACTATTGCATACTGGTCTGGTCGATTTCCCCTGTCCGTCTCGGGATTAACGCTAATCATCCGGGCAGAGGTAACGAGTTTGAGGTTGGAGTTCGTCTCGACCCAGTGGAGGGCCGATCACCGGTCCAGGTGTCTCAGTACGTTTTCAAGACTATTGCATACTGGTCTGGTCGATCTCCCTGTCCGTCTTGGGATTAACGCTAATCATCCGGGCGGAGGTAACGAGTTTGAGGTTGGAGTTCGTCTCGACCCAGTGGAGGGCCGGTCACCGGTCCAGGTGTCACAGTAAGTTCGCAAGACTATTGCATACTGGTCTGGTCGATATCCCCTGTCCGTCTCGGGATTAACGCTAATCATCCGGACGGAGGTAACGAGTTTGAGGTTGGAGTTCGTCTCGACCCAGTGGAGGGCCGGTCACCGGTCCAGGTGTGTCAGTACGTTTTCAAGACTATTGCATACTGGTCTGGTCGATCTCCCTGTCCGTCTCGGGATTAACGCTAATCATCCGGGCGGAGGTCACGAGTTTGAGGTTGCATTAGTGGAGGTAGCGTTCTCATATGTGAGACTATGGATTCTCCACAGGAAACATCTTGATGTCCCTTGACAAGACGAAGAGTCGCCAGAAAAAGACATTTCTTATCATAACTCTTCTTTCTCACTATCATTCATTCTTCTTCTACCTTTTCATCCAACACAACGCCGAATGTCGACAAACGCTCGTATACTTAATATTTCTTACGTAATTGACAGTTTTTCAATATGAAAATTCAAAACTTACTTTTAGGAACTTGTTATTTCTCTAAGTCATTAAATCCGATTCCCTAAATAAATATCTAGCTGTATATTTAGACTAATTAAATTAAATTATCACGGGGAACGTTTTAAGTGCTTTAAAATAAAGAACAATTTTTTTATAATACTCTCCTGTATCAATATCTTGTTTGAGTATATACATGATATTTAAATTTTAAAATTTGGCTTTGAAATACAAAATACATTTCACTGAATGTCTATCCCCTTAATCAATCACCCAGCCCTTTCCAAGTAGTAACCCCCCAGAATTACTTTATTGGTGCGTTATTGGTTTAAAGTATATAATAATTTATGTTAAAATAAATGAAAACCATAAATATAATTAAATAATCATACTAAATTCGTTGACTTTTTTTAGTTCCTTTATATTTTTCAATGTATATGCTGAACAATAAGAATGTGAAGCAGATATGAAATCAATACAAAAATGTACAATATTACATTGCTCCCCTTCACTTACGTATATTTGTTACATTCCTACGATTATATAAGTTATATATACATGTGTGCGTGTGTGAGTATGTGTGTGTGTGTGTATTTGTGTGTGTGTGTGTGTGTGTGTGTGTGTGTGTGTGTGTGTGTGTATTTGTGTGTGTGTGTGTGTGTGTGTGTGTGTGTGTGTGTGTGTGTGTGTGTGTGTATGTTCAAATTTTCAATCGTTGAAAAATACTTTGTATTCATCAACTAAAGATCGAATATAATATTTATAACAACTAGAAGTGGATGTCATTTGATACTAACACACTTTTTTTCAAATAATAATTCAATAATAAAATTTAATAATTAATTAATTTTAGTTTTATTTGGGAGGAAAACGTTTCACAACAGGGGCAGTTTTGCAATACAGTCATTTCGTCCCATTTGGCTTAAAATAAGTGAACACAAATAAATTCTCAAAACAGCTGTTTTAACGAATAGGATATGTTACATTATTTATATTAATTGTAATTATTTATTAAAAAGTCATTAAAATAACCATTTTATTTTGTTGACCTCAGTAGGAATTGACTTTTAAAGTTTGTTTTATTATATTACTTGTTTTTAATTATAGTAAATCAAAACTATCAAGAGAAATGAAATGCAGAAATTTATGAATCAGAACTAATTAATGTAACAAAAACGAATGAATACTTTAACTGGTTTTGTATCATTTGTTCACTTATAATTTACTGAAAACATAAATTTTATGTCTCAGTAAGTATCTTATCGCATTAACCGTTACGTTTTGGAAAGAGCCGACATATTTCATTAAAGTCGTAAAAATTAATCTACAAAAGTGTTTCTTAAAGAGACTTTATCAGACCAAAAAACGTTGGTTATATCCACGGTTTTCCAACGAGTTTAAATTGTTTCTAGTTGTGTTTTAAACAAACCTTCGGTGAACAAAATAAATAAAAAGTTAGCAAGGAATGACCTGTTTGTAGTGAAAGAACTGGATCCGAGACTTTCTAATAAAAAAGGGAGTGAAATTATATGTAAGTGTAAAAGTGCAACGGATTAGCTTCAGCCTGGAGCTCTGACATGTTCCGAGTCGCCAATAGGAACGGATATCAGTGTGATGGGAACAGGTTTGTCCGAGTAAAGTTTTTACTTCAGACATCTTTTCACTTCAGTTATGTATAAAGTACAGACTTGAGTGCATTCTCTACCTTTCCTAACATCGAAACATTATTTTTCGTTGACGCGTTTCGCATTAACTGCATTGTCAGATTTAAACCGCAATGATAATAGAGTTAATCCGAAACGCATCAATAAACACGAATCTTTTTCTGGTAGAAGAATGTACTCAATGGTATACCAATTTACCTAACAAAAATAAAAATGATTATGTTAGGAGTTGTATATATAAGTTTAACTAAATTCAAAATAGGGGCCATAATTTGATATATTATTTAATATTTATATTTAACATGATATAATTAATTAATATTATGTGAAATATAGATTTTTCAGCAGCTTTGAATGTTATATGAAAACTAACACTACTTCTGTTACGATTTTTTCAAAAAGTTTTTTAAACTTCAGTAGCTAATTTCACTCCAGGTACAATTTGAACACATTTTATGTTCAAAACTAAACTTAGAACAGTAGAGCCTGGATTACCATAAGAGGATATCGGATAATTGGAAATCCGGATAACACGGATTCTTTATAAAATGGAAGGTAAACTCAAGAAATGAATAAAAGAGTAGAGGAATATGTAAAAAAGGTATCTAATATATTATCAGACAAACTATCAATAAAAATAAATAAAAGACATAGATAAATTTAAAACGTATTTTTACATCGTTCTCTAAGATCATGTCTCAAAGCAAAACTTTTATACGTATTGTATAACTTATTGTTACTACCTCGGTTATCCGGAAATTGGTCAGGATTTGGATATTCTAAGCTCTAGCATGTTACTTTGGTTTATACAGTATTTTAAAAATATTTACTTTTGTATTCAATTTTATAATAAAATTTGTAATTCAGGATTTATATTGAGGCGTTGGAATTTATTACTAAATATAGAAAAAGTTTTTAAGGAGAATATATATATATATATATATGTGTATATATTATAACATAAAGTACGAGGCTTTAGATTAAATTAAGTTAGTTGCTAAAATAATAATTTATAGGATTTAAAAAAAAAGACACAAATAGTTTTCTAGTGCGGACAAAGCAGGTACCATGTCATTATCGTTTCCAGGAAAGCTATAAGTTGAGTCCGGCAAATTGACAATAGAAGGTCCAAAGCTTGTTAAGATGGAAAATCCAGCGGCCAATATAGCCTGGGGAATTAACCGTGTACTTTAGGTTTAGCTAATTGTAGAACTGTGGGAAACTTACAAAGAACGTATTGGTGGTAGTGGGGGAGATTAGATTTTTAATAAAAACTAAATGATCGGAAGTTTAGAAGGGAAGTTTGAGGAGAGTCTCGGAGAGGCAGACAGGTTGGTGGGGACCAGGAAGGAAGTGTTGTAAAGGGAGAAATGGATTAAATGAAGTAAAGAGTTGTTTTATAAGTAAATTTTAAAAGTACGACGTAAAAGTTTTTTTTTTTTAAATATAAAGTAAGTTTTTTTGTGTCAAGTGTAAGCGCTGAAGTGATCAAAGCCAGGATTCCAGGGACTCTTCAGAACAATAAGTATATTTGAATATAAGTGTAGCCAACAGACATCTATCTTTTAGTTTCAAAACAAATTTTAATTTAATCAAAATTTATAAAAATTATTTTAGTCACCATTTCTAATTTAAAAGCAAAGTTCCCGTAATAGCGATCCCGAGAGCAAGAATAAAACTTTAATACTGTTTCTTGTATGTTATTCTATTAGAAATCTAATGCCTCAGAAGTCCACCTTTTATAATTGTAAATTTAGTTAAGATATCAATCCTGTCACTGCAAAATATTAATATAAATTTGGAATAATATGTAGAGTTAATTGAAGAGAATAAATGCAAGTGATTTTTAAAAATTGATATGATTGTTAATTCTTTTATAAACCTGAAGGTGTGACATTAAAAGGTAAGGTAAATAAATAACATTTAAATATAAATTTAATTATAACAAAAGTTAAGTTATAATATATATATATATATATATATATATATATATATATATATATATATATATATATATATAAATATCGCAATATGTTTTCTTGTGTATTAATAAAGAACAAAAGTCAAAATACAAATACAAGAATTATATTTGAATTTACAATATAATTCAAATTAAATTGTAATTGTAAATTCAAATATAATTCTTGTATTTGTATTTTGACTTTTGTTCTTTATATATATATATATATATATATATATATATATATATATATACATGTATGCATGTGTGTGTTTGTGTGTGTGTGCGCGCGTGAGTGTGTGTATCTCTCTGTGCGCGTTTGTGCATCTCTCTCTCTCTTTCTCTCTCTCTCTCTCTCTGTTTAATTCATTTTTTTCTTAATATCTTACAATAGACCTATCTGTATTTTTTTTAAAACCTTATCAAAAGGGAAATAGTTCCATCCAGTAAAATCTCTGTATTGGATCCTTTAGTGATCTATAAGAATCTATCGCTGAACAACGACAAACTGAGTTGATGTACAATCTGGCCAGATACCAGAATGCGATTAGACTAAACGGTTCATCCATACAGTCGGTATGAGATAATGGATAGTCGGTTACAAACTGTCTGTATAATCAAGTTTCGTAGTCATGCGCATTAGTGAATAATTAATCACCTCGGATGAATTTAAATGAAGGAAATGTATATTCATTACATTTTTGGTTAATAACCTCAAAAAAAATGGTTTCGTTTACTGAGACTGAAATGGACAAAATCCTCGCAAGAAAAACAAAATAATTTAGGAGCTCCTTCAACGGAAACTCGATAGTAGAAAAGTTACTATAAGGGCGTGGGTGAATAAGCCCAGCGTCCTGAACTGAAAAGAGATTCAGGACCCAAAATACTTTAGCCCCTCCAAAATTCACGATCTTCCTTGATTGCTCTCCTAGAAAAAAGGCGTTTTCCTCCTAGCGGTATATCAAGAAATTTTCGCCTCAGCAATATTTAAAATATATGGAAATAAACGACAATCTTAATTTTTATACGGTTATACCAACTTTACATGGAGGTAACGGAGGAAAAAGCAAAAAGTCTTGTAAAATGTTCTAACTACAACTTTTACTATAGTTTTTAGGATACAAAACTCAACCAAATTTCCTTGCTGCTTCGAAATACGCAACTTAGACCTTCTCGATTCAAAACCTCTCTTAGCACTCCTAGAAATGTTTAGGATTCTCTTAGCACTCCTAGTAGTATTTAGATATATTTTTCTTATTTAGCGATATTTAAATGCACTCAGGTAAAAATAATTAAAAAACGTACAATAGACCCATGCATCTCAGGCTTTATTGGTAAATCTTATGATTTATTAGCATGAATTGGTATATGTAAGGATTTTATAAATAAAAGGTGAGGTGTCAGGCTTTTGACTAAGTTTGTGAGGCACTGTGTTTTACCAATGTGACTGTTGATCTTGGGAATAAGAATGAATTTTTAATAACATTTTCGTAGCAACGAGCGCAACCATTAAGATTAGGTTAGGTTGGGAAAGTTTAGTTTAAGTTGGGTAACTTTATCCAACATTTACAGTGTCTCTGAAGTAAAACCTAGGATTTACCGTGTGTGTGACGGTAAAGGTTCGGAATGAACACACATTATCACAGACTTCGGACCCTTACCATTAAGGGTTAATAAACTAAATCTTAATTTGTATTGTAAAATCTTAAAACACAACGGTTTTTAAAGTAACATAAATGACATCAGCAATAACATTTATTTTTTCAATCCTAATAAATAACAAATTTCATGTCTTCTCTTATTGTGTTTAATTTCTGTTACCGCCCGATATTATAAAAAATATCTGACTCTACTTCATTAAAATAATTTGACCATATTTCTGATCGTAAATAAGTTTAAACTGTAACGCGCACATCGAGTTTCGACGCGATTTTGAGTAATTTGATGGACATAAATTGATGTCGGGGCTATTTTAATCATAGACATTCTTTTTTACAAAATGTAACACAGGTAGTTAGGCCCGATTGCAGTCAGCCCTCATTGTGCGCAATGACTTGACTAGTTCCCCATAGACAGAAGCCTCTGCTTGATTATTCTGAAATGCTAAATTATATTCTCCCCGGAGGAATAACTCGCTGGAGGTTTTACTTGATAAGGAACGTTAAATGTTTTAATTGATGAATACATGATGTTTATAAAATGTGTGTTTATATGATCGTAGGCTTATTTTTATGCATATTTCGTTTTTGAACCTTAACTCGTAACTTAATTGTTCTTTTTCAAATCCCTATATTACACACTCTCTTTTATATATATATATATATATATATATACATATATATATATGTATGTATGTATGCATTTATATAAAGTTCAAAATTTTCCTAATCTCTTAGTAAAATACTTTTCATTCAACTACTCATATTCAAATACATTTTTTTACAATTTGTAGTGCATGAAAATTGAAATTATTACAGCTGTTTTTAAATATTTTTTTATTTATCAAACTTAACGAACTAACTTGAGTTTTATATGTTAAAAAAAACTTTTCACAAAAGGGGCAGTGTATGCAATATAGTTATTTCGTCCCATTTGGTTTAAAATTAGTGATAACAAATGATTTCATAAAACAGCTGATTTAATGTTGTAAGTTATGTGGTAGAACACCTCTTTTAAAGCACAAGATATGGTACTTTATTTTAAATATAATTATTTAATAAAAAGTTTCTATAATAAAACTTTTTTTAGACCTTAATAGAGGAATTAACTTTAAAAACTTATTGTTTATATTATATGTTCATTTTTTAAGCAAAAGTAATAGAATCCGAAAGATATTGATGCTTCTACAAGCTTACAGTAAGGGGTTTTTTCCCTTTTGTAAGTTAGTTTACAAATCTTTTTCCAAAAATTTTCAAAGATTTAAAATGGGTAAATTAATCTGAACTATCACAGAAATATAAACTCAGTTGTCCCTTAATATAAACTAAGTTGTCCCTTAATATAAACTCATTTGTCCCTTAATATAAACTCAGATGTCCCTTAATATAAACTCAGTTGTCCCTTACTATAAACTCAGTTGTCCCTTAATATAAACTCAGTTGTCCCTTAACATAAACTCAGTTGTCCCTTAATATAAACTCAGTTGTCCCTTAATATAAACTCATTTGTCCTTTAATATAAACTCAGTTGTTCCTTAATATAAACTCAGTTGTCCCTTAATATAGAACTTAAATAGATGGCATGCACTGTGTTGTAGTTTTGTGCTGTATATTTTAGTAAGAGTAGTTAAATATATATAAGTTTAATCTCTTAACTTAGTGATTTTAATTATAAACTACATAGGTAGGAGGGAAATGTAAGAACACAACAAATAATACTAACACTAAGGAATTTTATGTGCCTATCTTAATAAGACCTACATATCCAATCATTTCTTTTCTTCGCAGGTAGGGGACAGTAGTCGTCCTGGCTTGTCCATTCATAAATCTACAAAAAAGAAACGAATAGTGGACAACCCTATCTATTATTATTATACTCTCAAATATATTGTTCATTTAACCTTCAAGCTAAAGGCATCCTTTTATTCTGTAAGGTCACAAAGTATATTTTATTATTAAGCTCGTAATTTTTATAACGTAATTATACAAGTTTCCCTGTAATCAACAGAACCGATACATTACTATAAAGTATTACATTTTACTACCGTGTCTTACTAATCTTTAAAAACATTTATAGAGAATATTTCTAAATCTTAATTAGAATACTGTTTGTGTTACATAGTGATAAAAAAAACTGTTCAAAAAGATCTCTTACTGTAGCCGAATCGTTGGAATTTTTCAGTGTCTTCGATCGTCCCAGCTGAAGTGGGTCCCGCCTAAAATAAATCGTTGTTTTTGAAGTCATGTGGGTGGGGTTTATTAGAGAAGGTTTCAAATAAAAGCAATGTTTTTTATTTAGTTTCGTTTTTAGTGTTAACTTGTTACTTGTCTTCATTTAAATAAAACACGAACACCAACTGTAGTTTAAACTAAACCTTAAACTAATGTAAAAACATAGTACTGGTATTTAAACAAATAACCGGTAGAGCAAATAAGAAATGAGACAAATAAATCGAAAACAAGAAATAAACGTAATTTTAATAATTTGTAGCTTTATTCCTTGAATAGGTTTTTAAAAACTAAACATACAGGCCTACGTTTAAATAACATTTTTAAACATTACTTTTAAAACAGAAAAATAACTCAATTTCCAACTTATAAGATTTCCATTTTTTTTTTCATGAAGAAACTAGCAGAGTACTTGTCTTCTTACGGGGTTAAGGAATATTTTTATTGATTTCATTTGTATTTGTATTTGGGTGGAATTCAATTTACTAAAATTAATCCCAATAATATATCAAACTATATTTTATAAACTTACCTATTACTGATATGAAAAAAAAGCTTCTGGATCATGACATTTGTAAATTATAACTAACCTTGAAAGTATAAAAACAATGTACATTTACTAACACCTGTTTAATTGTGTTTAAAAGTGACTTTTACAAATGACTACAAACACATTTACAAACTGATTAAGCTAAGTATAGATAATTGAGTTTTAAGGGAGTTTTTAAGGCCAGCAGGGCGGTGCCCATATAGTATTTCTAAATAAAAATAGTCCTATGTATTAACCAGGGACCCTGAGAATGTTCATGTAAAATTTCAGTTCAATGTGTCGTGATTGGGTCAATTACGTGATTGACTAACACCCACAGACACCATTAGATTTTTACATAATAGTATAGATTAAATCCCAATAAATATATCAAACTATGAACTTACCGATTATTGTCTTGAAAAACCAAGAAAAGGTAAAGCTTCTGATTGTAACATAACATTTGTAAAGTATAACTAACCTTGAAAGATGAATAACAAGAAACAATAACTATCAGCTGTTTGAGTGTGTTTAAAAGTGACTTTTACAGGTGATTATCAGCTGATTAAGCCAAGTATTTAATGGAGTATAGACAATTGAGTGTTAGTTAGAAGAGTCTCAAGACCAGTGGGGCGGTGCCCTGACGGAATTTCTAGATAAAAAAAGGTCTATGTGTTATTCAGGGACCATAAGAATGTCCATGTAAAATTTCAGCTCAATGAGTACAGTAGTTTTTACTTGATTAAAACACACACACACACACACACACACACATAGACAGATGCCATTAGATTTTAATCTAATACTATAGACTACATACTGGAGATGTTTTCTGCATTTATTTTTAAAGCAATGATCAGTAAAGTCCAACGCCTCTTTATGGCCCCCAATAAAGAGTATGTCTACCAAGAGCTAATCAAAGATTAGCTCCAACTATTCCAGTGGGTTTTAAATGGGGTCCTTACTTACACTATCAATATTCACAGTTATTCATACCCTTTGAAGGCTACAATGCCCATCTTGGGTGAACTACAAAACGACCAAATTTACGGAACTTAAATCATAATCAATCTTAAATCAATAAATGAATTGCATAGTGATAATACAATACCCCAAATGTTTAGTTTATTTCTCGATCTCTTGTATTTCATAAAATGTGAATTCAAAGATTTTTCCATCGAAGTTTTAAAGAAACCATTGATTTTTCTAACGGTTCCCATGATTATTGTATACCAAATCTAAATCCAGGCCATTGGTGACCTTCAACAGATCTATTAGTAACTATAAAATGTATTAATACATTTGGTGAGAATCCTTCAAGGTTAGGTTACCTATTGATTTGCTAAATAGGCTCTTCCCCATAACCTCAAACATACTGTATGGAATAACCGGAATGTATTTGTTGATAAATAAGCTTTTCTTTCGATTCATTGGTCGTTATCAATTGCAACTACTGGAAATAGTAAATTACTAGGAATTAAAATTAATGGAGAAAATAATGCAAACTTTCGTGCTTTAAGCGGGTGACAGATGTTTGCGTTAAAATAAGTAATTTATACTTGCTCGTTAACAATATAATAAACTTCCAAGTAACATAAAACCTTGATCACGAGCATCTAGTAGCGATGGCTTGCTCTTATATCTCCATTTGGCCTGTTTCAGGATGAATTCTAACATTTCTTCTAATAAATGAATTTCAAACTCAGATGTACTGAAATAGAACATCGCTTCTGTGTTTAGCACCAATCACTGGAAACTTAAAGGAAAACACTTTAATAATGTTATCGTATAGTTTAGCCTGAAAATTGTAACATCTACATGTGTTAATAACATGTACAAACCACATAAAATTTAATAATAGTTTATTTTTTATTCAAATTAATCTTTATGCAATTGCTACCAATTTATTTAATAAGAATAAAATTGTCAAAACATTGTACAATAATTAAAATAACATTAAATAAATTAATATCACAAACTCTGAGAACATAATATAGCTATAACACAATAAACACTTAAAAATAATAACAATTAAATCGAAAGTAATAAATTTTATCAAAAAATGCGTTAAGGTTTGTGGTAGGTCTAATTTTACTTACCACATTCGTGTCTATAAGGAATTAAAATTCTTCTTACAGAAATAATATAAGAATGAATTTTCGGTTTTTGTTGAGTAGTTTTTTAAAAATACTTAAATGGATATAATTATAAATTTAACGTCCTTTAGGGCACATCTTGTTATTATTTTGGACTTAGTGTTACAAATCTTAATTACCAAAAGTATTTTTTATATCATTATATTTGTTTTCCAAATTTAAACCTGAAAGAGTAAAATAAAATTTTGTAAAAAAAATCAAAGCATGACAATCACATTTATGATTTAATAATCCAAAACTTTTAGAAATTGAATATTATTTACCCTACAAACATTTGGTGAAATAATTTACATTTATTTGTAGATTATGTACAAAACTTAAACGGTTATTTTCCCTGATACAATAAATTTCTCTTTACACAGAAATGACACTACAAATCATACCAAGGTATTTTAAGAACTTATTTTAATTGCATACTCCACAATGTAGTTATCGAACAAATTTACGTTGTAGCGTACTAATAATATCGCGTTATTTAAATCTAAATATAAAAACAACTAGACTGGTAGGAACATTTTCATAACAAAAAACAAGATTAAGGGTACTAAAATCCGACTGTTTCTTTTCTTTACACTTAACTACTGTCTTTTCATACGTTTTATGTAGTAAATTACTATAAGAATGTGTCATTTTGTGTATGTATAAAGTGTACAATGACTCGTTCGTTGTAGAATAGTACAAGAAGCACTACTTTGAGTTTTGAAAGTGGTAAATTCTGGTAACAGAAACTAACACCATCTTTACTCTATCCTTGTGGCTTTGTAACATTTATACACTAATATATTTCACTGAAGCCCAGCGCCTGGGAGGCTTGGACGTGATGGTGGTGGTGCAGATGATGGTCGTCCAGGCTGTTGCTGTCCCCCAGGATAAGGGAAGGGGGGCCGATAGTAGGGGAGCCTGTGCTGCTCCCATGAGTCCCTTGAATGACCGACGCCTGTCCACTCTCTTGGCGCATTAAATTTCGTCTCCACTTCGCTCTTGCATTTTGAAACCACACCTTTAAAAAAATTATAATAAATGTTTCATCTTAAAACATTTTCTAAAGAACATTCGTGCGAAAAAATACAAGTTTAATATACATTATACTATAAAATATTACACTTTTGCTATTACTTGGGACCAGACTTTTTGTTAACTAAAAGTTGTTAAATTGAACTTACTCTTGGAGGAAACTTTTCTCAAGTAATAGCAAAAGTGTAATAAGAATTAACAAACCAGCTCGTCATGAACAGCAACAAGATTTCGATACTATAAAATATTATAAGACTTAGACTAACATTTAGGTATACGTTTAACCAAAGTTATTATTATTTTCTATTTACATAATAGAAAATATGACATTATTATTATATATAATATTATTATTATTATGACATAATATTTATATCTTATACCACATAAACAATATAGATCAGTATCTACTAACAATAATAGGCCTAAGTGGAACCAAATAAGTAGAAACACCTGTAAACTTTACTTCTAAATGAAGTAAAAGGATGGTGCCATTAACTAAACAATTTTTTTTGAAAATATACTTTCAACGTCTTTACTGATGATGGATAATTATTACATTAATAATAGACTTCTTATCCTGATAAAGGAGTTCTTATACTAATAATACACTTCTTACTATAGTAAAAGGCTTCTCATACTAATAATAGACTTCTTATTCCAATTATAGACTTCTTATACCAGTAACAGGCTTCTTATACCAGTAACAGACTTCTCATACTAATAATAGTTTTCTAATACTAATAATAAACTTCTTATAATTATAATAATAATAATAATAGACTGTTTATACTAATATTAGACTTCTTATAATAGTAATAGACCTCTAATACCAATAATAGTCTTCCTTTGCCAATAATAGACTTCTTATATCAATAATAGACTTCTCATACTAATAATAGATTTCTAATACTAATAATGACTTCTTATACTAATATTAGACTTTTTATTCCAACAATAGACTTCTTATGGACCTAATAATAATAGACTTCTTGTACCTTGTAATGACTTCTCGTAAGATTGTATAGATTCATCGTTTTTTCTAGAGCAACACTTTCTCTATAGACTAACTTTTCTGCACCCTATAAATTTTCCAGTAATTACTTTTTTTGTTAACTTATGCCTAAATTAATCTACTTCACATTACGAGTTATGCAAGTAGTTTGAAGGAATCAAAATTTTATATTATATTTGTGGAAAATTTTGAAATTTTAATTTATAGAAATCTTCAGAGTTACAACTTCTTTCACATGTCAAGAAACGTAATGTAAAGTTTGGCCCTAGAAAACTTGGCCCCATTAATTTTTCGGTAGCAGCAACAGTTCCCACTAAAATCATGTGGTGAGGCTTTGGTGGACCATTCTAAGAATTATTTTTTCATTAATTTATTTAACCTTATTTTTAAAATAAAATAAAATCTTTTATTAAAATACGAAAAATATAAGAAGTGGGCAAATAAATAAAACAAATTACTTTGTTCAAGAAAGCTATGTAGAGCATATGTAGTTAATTTCATGGAGGAAACCATATTTGCGACCCATGATGATGGCTATAACTGTCCTCTGCTACAGCTACTTATCCTCAAATGAGTATATTTTACCCATATAGCCTCTCTTCAGAAGTTTTATGAAACAAATAAGCGGTCGTTGTCTAACGAAGTAATACTGAAGGCATTTACGCACATTCATAACTGTTTAATGTCAACTCGTTTTGTATGAAATACATCTTCATGTTATCATATTAGAATCTCTTTTTATAAAAATTTATAGAGTATAAAGTTTGTTACAAATCTGGGCAATTTAAAATAATTTCTTTGCCCCTTAAAACAAATAAAAATGAAACCTAATCCCTTTGGGAGTTTTAACCCCCAAAATCTTCCTCGGTGTGCCCTTGTTCCTAAGTCTCCAATTTCCTCATTATTTTCATTGATTTCCTCAGAATCTCTCTCCTCATTTTTTTGTCCTTTGTCTTCAGTTTCAAATTAGTACTTACATTCAATATGTCCATAAAAAAATCCTCCTGGAGATCCTTTAACAAATATTCTAATTCTGTTATTATTTTACCATACTATTATTTCTTTTATACGTAAATCATATTGGTTAATCGATTTAGCATATCTTAACCCTTTAGTTTAGATTTTCCAAGGATTGCTCTTTACACATGTCCAGTAATCTTATATAATTTCTTAATGTTTATTGCGAATATTTCATAACTATTCATTGACTATTTGATTTTGTACTTCCAGTATTTTAAAGCTATTTGACTTTTTACCACGTTTTTACCTCTAAGACACTGTCTTCCTAACATGACTTTGTAACTTTTTACAAAAAAAAGGCTTTTGAAAAGACAACTAAATGAGCAAAGATTTGTCAATAATGATTAACAGAGCAACCCACATTATAGACGTAATGAGATGATGTCAAAATATAATATACGGGTGATGCAATAGCAATTATATTGAGGTCTATAATGCTGGCTGCTCCGGAAATATATTCCTGCTACTTGGAATGGCGGTTCCGCTGATACCTATCATAGGGGTTTCCTAGGCAATATGTGCCTCGGTAATAGATTGCCTAGATCGACTATTTTATAAAATAGTAAAGTGTAAAACTAAGAAAAAGTTAAAATAAACTTTTCTATGAGGGAAGCAGGTGAGCCTGGCTAATTAGGCCCGTAGACATCTGTGGCCACAGGTTCACTGCGCAAACTAGAGCTTGTTCTATAACTAGCTCGTTTTACTCTAATAGCCATCACGGTTTTACAGTCTTCCTCTATCTCAATGCATTTCGTGTATTTTTTACTAATAAAATTTTGTTCATGAATATATTATCTGTAAGAAACATTTTTTCTATAAGTAAACTTTATACTATCAAAATGTAAAACTTTATCCACATTTTTACATCCTCTAATTTAGTCTATATGGTACTCGTATATTACTAACGATTAAACAACATGAGCTGGTAAATGTAAGATTTTTATCAACAATAAAAACAAAAATGTTTTAAAGTAAGTTCCTACTTAGGTCAACAAAAAAAGAGTTTATTTTACTTACCATTTACAAAATAATTACAATTTATATAAATAAAGTAACATAAGATATGCGTTAAAACAGCTGTTCCTCCAAATAGCATATAATTTAAAATCAGCTGTTTTATGAAACCATTTTTTATCACTTATTTTAAGCCAAGTGGGACGAATAACAATATTTGTAAACATTGCCCCTTTTGAGAAACGTTTATATCTCTCTTCCTCTCTCTCTCTCTCTCTCACTCTCTCTCTCACTCTCTCTCTCTCTCTCTCTCTCTCTCTATATATATATATATATATATATATATATATCAATTTCACTTTGTGTACTTAAACAAGAATGTAACTTGGTATTTATGCGAGTTAACTTTCAAAGATTGGCAGTATCTACATCATCGGGCATCACTGAACGGGGGTTGTAGTAGTGATGGAGATATTGCCAATCTTTGAAAGTTAACTCGCATAAATACCAAGTAAGATACTTGTTTAAGTACATAAGGAAAGTAATAATAAATACAAAAAAACAGTGCCGCAAAACCTAGAATATATATATACATATATATATATATATATATATATATATATATATATATATATATATATATATATAATAATTTATTATTCCTGATGATGTTGGTACTGTTTGCCAACGAAAAGAAAAAAGAATTGTAAATTCAATAATAATTCTTGTATTTGTATTTTGACTTATTTCTTTATATATATATATATATATATATATATATATATATATATATATATATATATAATTAATAAATTTAAAATATTTCAAAAACAAGAATACTTTTAATGAATATATTTATTCAAAGCTTTTCGCCGATAAAATAGTACCAGCATCTTCAGGAAAATAATTATCCCTGGATATATATATATATATATATATATATATATATATATATATTTTGATTCTTAGTATTGTAATTCTTGAGGATGTTGGTAATGTCAACCAACGAAAAGCTTTGAGTGTATTATTCAATAAATTATTCCTGTAATTAGTCTATATTATTTAATCTTAAAAATAATTCCAACAGGAAAACATATTTGATATTCTACATATATATATATATATATATATATATATATATATATATATATATATATATATAAAGATCTAGGTCAAAATACAAATACAAGAATTATAATTAAATTTACAATTCAAAGCTTTTCGTTGGCTAACAGTACCAACATCATTAGGAATATTAAACAATTCTGATGATTATATATATTGAAGAGAGTGTGAAGCAATAGAGTGTAGAATTGAAAAAAATGAGTATTTGGGCTTTTCTTCCACTTGAATTTTGGAGGTTATGTTAACAAAAAATTAGTAGGCCTATCTCTTAGTCATTTAATAAACTCATCCATTAGGGTTTTCCAGGTTAGGTTAAATTAAGTTAGGCTAGATAAGGTAAGGTTTAGCAGCTCTCTGAGGTAAACTTTAAGATATACCGAGGTATGGTGGTATAAAATAGAAATGAACGATGATCACAGATGAGTTCGTAGTTTATCATTAAGGTAGGTACATTTAGATTTTACTGGACAATCTTTAGATTCAGC